>OY728125.1:1656644623-1656961421 GCA_963277665.1 Viscum album
GCCATGGCTCCACCTTCACGCGGCGGTTCCCTCGTCATACCACCAATGCCTCAAATACTCCCTTAATGGTCGAGTAGGCGTGCTTCAAGGAGATGCCTCTCCTTTTGCCTCATGTGAAGCCCGCTATCTGGACGCGGACTATTACAAGAGCAAGGATAAGCAGATCCTGGCAGGTGAGGTTGAGCCTGTCGCTGTTGCAAGTGATCCCTGGGCAAGTCTGGATGACGCTTACGTCCTCCCGATTCACCGGTTGGACGTCGCCATGGTCTCGACGGCCCGCGAGTCTCCTGATGAGATGACCGCGACCGCCCGCGCCAGCACCAGTGGCCCAGCAGGATCTGGTAGCCCCAATGTAGTTTCCAACGCATTCTCTCCTGTGGACGATCCCTCCCCGAGTGGAGAGGACGTGGAAGGTGTACCCCCAGCCTTTGAGGAGGGCGTCCCCGCCACAGTCGATGAGTTAATACAGGTGAACCTTGGAACCGAGGCCGATCCAAGACCCACATTGGTCAGTGCCGCCATGCCCTCTGAGGAGCGGCAGCAGTATGTGGACTTTCTCAGGCAGCACCGCGATGTGTTCGCTTGGGGCTATGACGAGATGCCGGGGCTAGATCCTCAGGTAGCCGTCCACCGCCTTGGTCTCCCGGCGAACCATCGCGGGTTCAAGCAGCCTCCCAGGAAGATGCACCCGTCCCACGGTGCCATGGTTGAGGCCGAAGTTGACAAGCTTATCAAAGCCAACTTCGTGAGGGAAGTTCAGTACCCCAAATGGCTGGCCAACATTGTGCCGGTCAGGAAGAAGAACGGGCAGATCAGAGTCTGCATCGACTTCCGCGATCACAACCGCCACTGTCCGAAGGATGATTTTCCCCTTCCAGTGACAGAGCTGTTGATTGATGCCACGACAGGGTTCCAAGCCCTCTCCTTCATGGACGGATACTCCGGATACAACCAAATTCGGATGGCCCCTGAGGATGAGGAGTTCACTGCCTTCAGGGCCCCCCAAGGTACCTTTTGCTACCGGGTCATGCCCTTCGGCCTGAAGAATGCAGGTGCCACCTATCAACGGGCGATGCACCGCATATTTAAGCCAATCCTCGGCACACTGGTGGAATGCTACGTCGACGACTTGGTAGTCAAATCGCGCCAGCGTCAGGACCATCTCAAAGATCTTGAGAAAGTGTTCGTCTTCCTCCGGTCTCGCTGCCTGAAGATGAACCCGTTGAAGTGTGCCTTTGGGGTCACCTCCGGAAAGTTCCTTGGATTTGTGGTAAGATACCGGGGTATTGAGATCGACCCAGAGAAAATCAGGGCGATTAGCCAAATGCCTCCCCCAGGTACCGTCCGGGAACTGCAAGGGTTCCAAGGCCACTTAGCCTATATACGCCGATTCATCGCGAATCTGGCCGGCAAGTGTAAGCCCTTTTCTCGGCTCATGAAGAAAGGTGCCACCTATGTATGGGATAAAGAGTGTCAGACCGCTTTCGAGGAAATCAAGCAGTATCTGCTTCAACCTCCGGTCCTGATGCCGCCCGTATCCGGAAAGCCGCTGGTCCTTTATGTGACCGCCCTGGAACGGTCCCTGGGTGCCCTTCTCGCCCAGAAGAACAACGAGGGAACGGAGAATAGCCTCTATTACCTCAGTCGCATGCTCCTCGATGCGGAAGTTAGGTATTCCCCCATCGAGAAGAGCTGCCTGGCGCTCGTATTTTCCGTACAGAAATTATGACACTACTTGCAGCACCATGAGGTACAGTTGGTTTCTCAGGTAGACCCGTTGAAATATATCCTGAGCCGACCTATGTTGACTGGCCGTCTAGGGCGGTGGGCTGTGATTCTCCAGCAGTTCGACATCAGGTATGTGTCTCAGAAGGCCATCAAAGGGCAAGCATTGGTAGACTTTCTGGCAGCTCACCCGACCTCCGCGGATCAGCCGCTGGATCTAGGCTTTCCTGATGAGACCATTCTCTCGGTTGATCGAGCCGATCCATGCTGGCAGATGCACTTTGACGGTGCCTCCCGGAGCCCCACTGGTAGAAGACTCGATAATCCTAAGCTCAACAGAGTGGGCTTGGGCATCGTCTTTATTACCCCGGAGCGAGCCGTGCTGCCATACTCGTTCCTGTTGTCAGAGGGCTGTACCAACAATGAGGAGGAATACCATGCCCTCATCACCGGCCTCGAGTTGGCTCTCGAGATCGACGTGCCCCGTCTGTGCGTGAAAGGGGACTCCGAGCTGGTCGTTAAGCAGATCAATGGCGACTATGTTGTCAGGAATCCGGAACTTGTGCCATTGTTGGAGTGCACCCTCCTTCTGATGGCCCGGTTCCCTTCTCGGCCAGAAATTGTCCATATTCCCCGGTCGCAGAACGGTCGAGTAGATGCTTTGGCCAGCCTTGCTGCGTCACTTGCGGAACCTGAACAGGACATCCTGATCGTCCGCGTGACGCGCCGCAGGCTCATCGCTCCCGTTATCCCGGAAGAAGATCGCGGCCCGTTGGTAAGTAATCTCACCACGGTTGCCCCTATGCCCGGAGCCCCGAGTACCCCAGATATGACAGTCGGATCAGCCCCTGATTGGAGGACGCCTTTGGTTGAGTACCTCCAACATGGCATTCTTCCATCGGATCGGGCCGAGCGCGAGCGAGTTCGACGCCGCGCATCGCAGTTTGTTCTCCAGAGCAGTCCCGGCCTGGAGCAGATCCTCTACAAACGCAGATTTGATGGTGTTCTCCTCCGTTGCCTTCAGGGAGTTGAGATCCCACGAGTCATGCAAGAGGTTCATGCTGGTTCATGTGGCGCCCACCAGACTGGACCGAAGCTGTCCCACCAGATTCGGAGGTTGGGATACTTCTGGCCCTCCATGATCCATGACTGCATCGAGTATGCCAGGAGGTGCCATGCGTGCCAGGTTCATGCGAACTTTGTGCATCGGCCGCCGGAGCCTCTCCATACCACTAGGTATTCCTGGCCCTTTGCAGTCTGGGGTCTGGACGTTGTGGGACCTTACCCGCCGGCGACAGCTCGCCAATGCCGGTTCATTCTGACCGCCACGGACTTCTTCTCCAAATGGGCAGAGGTGATTCCGCTCAGAGAGGTCAAATCCTGTTCGATCGCTGACTTCGTGACCTCCAACATCATCTATCGATTTGGAGTGCCTCACGCTATCCTCACGGATAACGGAACCAATTTCCGAGCAGCCGAGTTGAAGAAGTTGTACGCCAAGTATAACATTCGCTCGAACCATACATCTCGCTATCATGCGCAGGCGAATGGACAGATCGAGGCGTTTAACAAAACCCTCTCTAACATTCTGCAAAAGATGGTTGGTCAGAACAAGAAGAGTTGGCCGGACAAGCTCCCCAACGCCCTCTGGGCTTATCGGACGACGACTCGCAATTCCACCCAGATGACCCCTTATTCCCTGGTGTATGGAGCTGAGGCCGTCCTGCCCATTGAGATCCAGTTTCCGTCCTTACGCACTGCGGTCTACGACCAGCAAGCGCCGGACAGAGTTGCTGAAGCCCGTCTAGTCGAGTTGGAAGCACTGGATGAGAATAGACTTCGCACTTTGCACAACTTGGAGAGGCATCAAAGCAGAATGGCTCGAGCTTTCAATAAGAAGGTTCGCCTCCGCTCCTTCCTGCAGGGTGATCTAGTGCTAGCCCTAAGAGCACCGATGATCCCCGGCAGGAAGCCGCCCAAGTTGGAGCCCAAGTGGGAGGGACCTTTTGTTGTCCACAAGGTCTATCCCAATGGAGCGTACTCCCTAGCGACTATGGATGGTGAGCGTGTCACTCCTCCCACCAACGCTAGGTTCCTCAAGCAGTACTTCGTCTGAGTGTGCCAACGTCCAGCATGACGTTAAACTGCACATTTGTCCAGCATGACGTTAAACTGCACATTCGTCCCGCATGACGCTAAACTGCATACGTCCTGCACGACGTTAAACTGCATACGTCCAAGCTGCACGACGTTAAACTACCTAGCATATCGTCCGCGCTGCAAGACGTTAAACTGCCAAGTGTTTCGTCCAACATGACGTTAAACTGTACTACGTCCGCGCGGCAAGACGTTAAACTGCCAAGCATCGTTCGTCCAAGCTACAAGACGTTAAACTGTTCAGCATACGTCCTGCACGACGTTAAACTGCATTCGTCCGAGCTACAAGACGTTAAACTGTTCAGCATTCGTCCGCGCTGCAAGACGTTAAACTGCCAAGTGCCTCGTCCTGCATGACGTTAAACTGCATCTCAAGAACTACGTGCGGCTTGATTCCCATCCTTATGGGATATGTAGGACCGTCTGGACATTCATGTTTCAGGCCCAGCCCCATCCTTTGGGAGTTTTCATCCCATCTTGGGCCCTTGGCCCAGTTGTCTCCGGGTGTGCGGCGTATGGTGTGAACGCGGGGATATGCCCTCATTCACGTCGGTTTGCTCGCCACACTGTACGCCCCCCACGTTTAGGGATGCCTTCTGCTCCCCCCTCCTTTTCATCGTCCTGCATGACGTTAAACTGCACTTCAAGAACTACGTACGGCTTGATTCCCATCCTTATGGGATACGTAGGACCGCCTGGACATACATGTTTCAGGCCCAGCCCCATTTCCCGGGAATCTCTATCCCGCGTCGGGCCTCTGGCCCAAGTTCCCCTCCTTTTTGTGCGAGGCGTATCGCGTGAGCGGGGGATTATGTCCTCATTCGCGTTGGTCTACTGGCCGCACCGTACGCCTCCCCCCGTGTGTGGGACCACCTCACACCTCTCATCGTCCTGCATGACGTTAAACTGCCTCTCAAGAACTACGTATGGCTTGATTCCCATCCTTATGGGATACGTAGGACCGCCTGGACGCTTGTGTTTCATGTCCAGCCCCGTCTCTTGGTTGATCACGGGGATCTGCCCTCTTTTGGTTGCTCTCAGGGTGAGTCCTCCGACCCTTTCCGGTGATCTGTTAACATGTTTTGGGTACTTCGGTCTATGACTCGTAGTGTCAGATTCAATCCCGACAAGTCCTTTGTTGCTTGTCAGGCCTCGCGCTTCCTCTTGTTCGAGCCTCCACTCAAAGGGATCCTCGTTAGCGGTTTGGGTACGATGCCTCAGTGCTCTCCTACCGCTCCGGGTCGATTTACCGGCGGGTCTTGGGCCGCAAATCGATATGAATCCTGCGATTGAGCGGTCGATGCTCGTTTGCTTGCCCCGTCTTAGGCTGACGCGATCGGATGTTGTGTTGCGAATATGGTCAGCAACGTCCTTGATCGCCATGTCGGCTCTTTCAGGCTCTGAACATTGGTTGCGCAGTCCTCATCGCACTCCGTCTTTGTGCGGTGTAGTGGAATCTCAACACTCTCTTCATACTGACCTCCAGTACACCTATACACGTTAGGCAAACCAACCAGGGTAATGGTGCCGTTCGAGGCTCCCATGATCTGATCACCAAGGGTATATGCGGATATCCTCCCTAAGGGCCATGCGTAGCTGGACCCTCGTCCCCATAAGGAGGAGGGAGTCGCCCGAACAATCGCGTTCTGGGCCCAGTATATCTGGAGGCTAGCATCTCTGCCCCTCGGGTGATGGACATACGCAGACCCCTATCCCAAGACTCTTCTCCTGGAATCGTGCGTGACCGCAGGGATGGGTATGTTCCCACCTCCGCCGTGTCCGTCGTACCGCGATAGGCGGATTCCTCCATGGTCCGAGCCACACGACCTTAAACTGTGTTGTCTGGTCCGAACCACACGACCTTAAACTGTGTTGTCTGGTCCTACCACACGACCGTAAACTGTGATCGTCTTGGCCGCTCGACGAGAAACGGCACTGCATCGTGATGTCCTCCTCAGGGGACACTCATGTTGGGCGCTGGTTAATAACCACGCCATTCATCAATGCCTTCCGTGGCTTTATTATTGTGGCGACGCCAGAGATTTCTCAATCACAGGCATGTCGCCGCACAAAGAAAAACCATTCATCTTTAAGGACAAACAAGAAATATCAAATGCCGCTCCTTCTGTGTGTGAGGGTCAGACCCGCACTCTTCCCCGCGCTGGTGCCCGATTGTGTTGCGCCGCGCTTCAAGAACTACGTGTGGCTTGATTCTCATCCTTATGGGATACGTAGGAACGCCCGGATGTTTGAAACTTCGGGTCCAGCCCCCCACCTCTTAGAGATTCCCCCTTCTCTGGGGAATCCGCCGCCTTCAGGTCACCCTCAAGGCGTGTTCCCCGACCCCTTGCAGTGGTCCACCGGTGTCAAGAGTACTCTGGTTTATTGCCAGGAGGATCAGGATCCGCTTGGTCAGGTTTCCTCCACTTTTCAGGCTTCGTGCTCCCTTTCATTCGGACCCATCGTCTACGCCCTGGGCGGAGCCCCCGTGAACGGTTCGGACACAATGCCTCAGTGCTCTCCCACCGACTCGGGCCGGTACCCCCAATGGCCTCGGGCAGCAAATCGATATGAATCCTGCGATTGAGCGGTCGATGCTCGTTTGCTGCCTCATTCCACCAACGGTTAGTGCGATATTGATGCTGCTTTTCCGCCACGGTCGGCAGTACTCCCATATCGTTACTCCGATGCCCCCAGTCCTTGAGTGAATGGCCGCATGATTCACATTTTCCACCTCCCATTCTGACCAGGAGAAACCTCGACACTCTTGACACTATCCCTCAGTGCATCTTCGCATATCCAGGGGATAGGACCACGATGTGGCGTACTTTGAGGTCCTTATGGTCCGAGCTCTAAGACCTTAAACTAAGATCTCTCCTTATGGTCCGAGCTCTAAGACCTTAAACTAAGATCTCTCCTTATGGTCCGAGCTCTAAGACCTTAAACTAAGATCTCTTCTTATGGTCCGAGCTCTAAGACCTTAAACTAAGATCTCTCCTTATGGTCCGAGCTCTAAGACCTTAAACTAAGATCTCTCCTTATGGTCCGAGCTCTAAGACCTTAAACTAAGATCTCTCCTTATGGTCCGAGCTCTAAGACCTTAAACTAAGATCTTTTCTTATGGTCCGAGCTCTAAGACCTTAAACTAAGATCTCTCCTTATGGTCCGAGCTCTAAGACCTTAAACTAAGATCTCTCCTTATGGTCCGAGCTCTAAGACCTTAAACTAAGATCTCCCTCTATGGTCCGAGCTCTAAGACTTTAAACTAAGATCTAGCCCCATGGTCTGAGCTCTAAGACCTTAAACTAAGATCTCCCCTTATGGTCCGAGCTCTACGACCCTAAACTAAGATCTCCCCTAAACGGGATTCTACGTCCTGCATGACGTTAAACTACACTCTCAGAACTACGTGTGGCTTGATCTCCAGCCTGATGGAGTACGTAGGAACGCCCGGGCATCTCAACTCGGGTCCAGCCTCAGGATCGTTAAGTCCCGCCCCTCCTCGTCGCCGGCCGTCTGGTCTGGCTTCTAGTAGAGTGGTGCAGTTGTGATATTCTCCCCGATTCAGCTCGGGATGCCCCATTGCAATGGTGGGAAGCGACGGTTTCCTCGTCAGAGAGGTGCTGTCTGAGAATTGGGGTGATTCACGGCCAGATTAGTGCATCCGCCTAATACGCTTTCCCCACGGTGGCGCAATTTTGAGAGCATTGGATTCTGTCCGAACAAATCGTCACTTCGCCCCACGCTTCGCATGCCCTGTTGATCTGGATTTCCACCCTTGTGTCTGAAGGGACCCCCAAAGCGGTATTCATGATGACATGTGGTCCGCCTCCTGCAATATGAATGATGACCTTCGGTCCGTCTATTGCAGTTGTTATGGTCGATCCACTGTCCGCCTACCATCTTGGGCATTTCCTGGAAGGCCGACCGATGTGGATGTCTGGATTCGGGACACGCGATTCACCCTTTCTCATTTCCCTATGTTCGGATAAAATCTCAACGCCCCTAGCGTTGTCCCGCTCGTGTGTTGGAACAAGTTGGGGGGATGATACACTGATTAGGCTTGAGATCTCCTTCCCTAGGAATGACCTCCCTCTTTTCTCCAGCAATCCAGGCCCAACTATGGATGCTTGATGCTTGGTTAACGCTCCCGCAAGACAGTGAATTGTGGTTGAGCATGTTAAGCCAAAAGATGCAGATAAATATATTGGTTCATACAAATGGATCAAAGTAGCGGAAGAAAATGTTTTGGGAATGACAAAACAAAGCCCTTAGGGATTATCGTGCTGAATGAGTCTTTCTAATTCCGCTACCCTTTGGCTGGTGGCCTCCAGAGCTGCTTCTCGCTCTCTGCGTGCCCTCTCTTCGTCGGCGGTCGCAGCACGCAGTTCGTCGATTCTAGCCTGTGCACGCTCCCGCTCGACCTGAATTGTGACCATCTGTTGGCCCGCCTCCGTCAGCTGTACCTGGGCGTCAACCAGCTGGGCTGCTAGTTGCTCCACAAGCTCGGTACACGTTGCGACGAAGGCCTCCTTCTCTGCCGCCTGCCCTTCGAGGCACCGGACTTCCTGCTCCGCCGCGAGGAGCGCCCGCGTGCTCTCCGACATGTCCCGACTTTGCGTGACGTCGGCACGCCGGCAGCTCTCGCGCATCTTTTCGGCCATGAAATCACGGACCGTCAGATGGAGGCGTTGAGCATCAGCTCCCCCGGCACACAGGAAGCGCAGCCAGGTTTGAAGTGATCCCATGCGCCCCAGCCACTCCTATGGGTCTCGCTTGAGGAAGCGCTGGATGCACTTCCACCCCCTACGGCGCGTTATCCGGCTCTCCTCGACCGCCTCCGCGTCTGAGTCGTCCATCTCCTCGGGGTCGGCAGGCCGGTAGGCAGGGAATGCAGCCAGCAGGTCTGCTGCAGGGTCCGCCCCTGGGAGGTCCTCATGAGGGATAGGTTCCCCAACATCTGGGCGACCTTCTTCTCTCTCCCCAGCGGCGCTGACACCCTCGTCAGCCCCCGACCTCTCTCCGATGTCAGCACCGCCGGCGTCCGCAGCCCCCTGATCAGCAGTTGGTGGGGCCGGCTCGGTTTGGGAAGTCTGTTCCGGAGCAGGCGGCATGTCCACCACTGGTCCACTCGTAGATGGCCCGGGTTCGGCAACCCGACGATCCTCCAGTGTTGAGATCACTATGCGGGGCATGCCATGGTTAGTCACGGATCGTCAATGGCAAGCACCAGCAGTAAAGCAAGGAGAATTAAGGAGACTTACGGGAGTTCAGAGCGTCATCTTCCGCTATCCCGGCCGCCGCAGGAACAGTTGCAGCAGGGGGCCCTTCCGCGCTTGTCAATTCGATAATGGGTGCCTGGCCCCCGCCTTGTCCTGCTGGCACCTCTCCTACTCCCGCTGAGGACGCCTGACCAACATCCGTGTGCTCCTGAGAAGGATGGAGAAATGGGTTAGAAGGTGCATAAGAAAATGGATGAATCAGGTTGAGTAGGGATAGAAGCGGACCTCGAGGAGCTCAGTGACATCAACATTGTCAGAGCCGGCCACCTCGCCGCTCTCCCGCGGGCTCCCCCGATGGGACCTTCCCTCGGAGCCTTCATCCTCCCCCGTCTCCTCCTCCTCCTCGGAGTCGTTACTGTCATCTTCTCCCGGTGGCATCTGTTCTGGAGCGGGCTCTAGACCGAGCATCACCTTCACCAGAAGGGATGGCTCCGCACGCTGACCACGTTGGCGCGCGTAATCGTCCATGGCCGTCAGATACGCATACTGCCGGTTGAAGTCCACCCTGTCGGCAATATGGAGGCGCCCGACCTCTGGCAGATGGATTCCTTCTCTGAGAATCTTTCGCCAGATGGCGTCGGTCCCCAGTGACTGCCGCAGGGTCATCCAGGCCGACCACAGCGCCGGGAAGACTGCATCGTGGGAGGGTTCGAGCAGACGTCTCACCTGCTTCCCGGGCCGCTCTTCGACCACCGCGCGTGCCCCCTCTCTGGGCGCCGAGGTCGTAGCGGCAGCCTGTGATGTGCCCGCCGCCGAAGTCCCTGCTCGCACCGGCTCCGCTGCTTGGCGCGCCTCCGTTCTCCCCCGTGTGGCGGCGCCTCGCCTCCTTCCTTGACGCCCGGTCTCCGCACGGGTAACCTCGAGCCGCCGAACTGGCTTCTGTAGAATCCCCTCGGGGTACGCGATGGCCCAGTGTTCGGCGTACTCGGTTGCCAAGCCTGCGTCAACCCCGGTAGGAGGGAGAGTGATGACGTCGCCAGAGCCGAAAGCGGCAAACATCAGCCACATCTGGCGAAGGACGCAAGGGTTCGTCTCCTCCCGGACAGCAGTGAATACCCTCTTTGGCATCCGTTGAAGGCACCCGAACTGCCTGGCGAACCGGGTTGGCACGAAAGGCTCGCAGATCACCTTCCCGTCGATCCGAGCCACGAGCACCCCGCCCCGCATGTTCAGGAAGTATTCATGCTGCTCCAGCGGACCCTGCCCATTGTCGATCATCTGGCCGACGGGAGTGGGGAACGGACTGAAGTTGAAATTGGCATGATTGCCAATCCGAATCCTCACGCCCTCCTCACTTAGGGTCATCGGAGCGACCCCCGCGATGTTCAGCAGGGAGGGTCACAGGCCGTTGCCCGGAGGAATGATGGCGTTCGGAAACGTGTAACCACCGAGGTGAGCAGCCACCCAGCCGTGGAAGAACTGAAAGGGCCCACAGATCCTTCGTGGCGACCCCCCTCGTGAGATGCATCCCAGGATGGCATACAGCCTCGCCAGCACTGGGACCCCGAGGTTGTATCTTTTGTTGGCGGCCATAGCGCCCGCCACCGCCAGTGTCGCCGGGCGAACGCCCATTCTCGCGTCCCGCACTGGCAGGAGCCACCCACTCAGAAAGGCGGCCAGGAACGCCGCGTACCGGACATTTGGGTCCCGGGCCTCGATGACGCGGTACCCCCATGAGCGGTAGTCGCCCGTCTCCAGGACCCGCCAGTACGACCCGTTCTGGCTCCTCTGAGCTGCGGTCGGGCACCGCTTCCCCCTGCCTGGCATCTTGACCGCCGGGTCATGCTCCAAGAACTGGCCGAACCACTCCTTGTAGGCTATGTCCTTCTGGAAGTCCTTGATCCCGAGCCGCTGCGTAGCCAGGTCAAGCAGATGCCAGGTCAGAATGGGAGTCTGTGACCTGTCTTCCCAAGTGTTCTTTGGTGGCAGGAACTCATCGTACTGGTAACCCTCCAGCGGGATACCTCCGATGCAGTGGATGTCCCAGAGACCGATGCCGACCTCCCCATGGAGAAGATGGAAGGTGTTGGTATCCGGAGACCAGCGGGTGAACAGCTCCGGCCCGAGCTCGGACTGCTGGTAGAAGTGGAACTGCGACGTCCACACCGCCTCAAACAGGCCGATGTACCGCAGCTCCTCTGCGAAGTGATCGCAAGTGTGGCGTACCCAGAACGCCCAGGCCCACTCGCTGGTGAAATTGCCCCCAGACCGCAGGTCCCAATCCTTCAGCCAGCCCTTGGTGTCGTCAGTGACACTCTGGCGATATGTTCTCGAGTAGAGGGCTGGAGAATTCTCCGCAGTAGGCTCACCCCCGTCAATGGTTCGCGTCCTCGGGTTCAGGACATAGACGTCCAAGTGCCTGGTCTCCCTGGCAGGATGCCCATTGTTGGTGATGTTATAGCGGGGAAGCTCGTCCTCCCGAGTCACCCAGGTCCGTGGCGCATCAACCTCGAACCCTGGCACCGGAACCTCATCTAGGATGCCGAAGTTCCAGAGCGGCAGGTTGTCCGACAGTGGATATGTCTTCTGGGCCGGCGTCAGCAAGTCGAACAGGGATTGATTGTTGGAAACAATCTCCTTGGCTCCGTAAACCTCCTCGTTCGTCGCCATCTCAGCTCTGCGAGTGGCGGCATCCCCCTCATTTCCTTGATGCGCGGCCATCTCAGAAGTTTCGGAAGCCGTGCGGGTTAAGGGATGAAGCGTGCGGGATCGGACGAGGCTGGTAGAGAAGTTTGAAGGTTGGCGCGCAATCCAAGTGGACGGCGCGCAATTGGGAAGACTGTCGCGCAACGTTCCGGGTTTTCGCGCAAAAACAGGCGAAATCCGGATGGTTTTGCGCGCCGATCGGGCGAATTTCACGACCGGAAGAGGCAATTTCGCGCACGAGAGCGTTGAGAGCTTATCGCGCGGAAGGCCTGTGTACGGAACGCGGAACCCTGGACCCCTATTTATAGGCGAGGCCGGGATTCCGCGCCGCGCGGAACGCTCGATTGCGCGACCGCGGCGGCGAATTGCGCGACCGCGGCGGCGAATTGCGCGCCCGGTGCCCCTTTTTACGCGCCTAAGTCCCGCGCAGCCCAGGACTTCGGCATTCCGGCGTCTCCCTCGGAACCCGATCGTTGCGGCCTCTCGCCGATCAGATTCCGAGGGGGGGCTTTTGTAGACGCCGGAAAAGTCCGTTGTTCCAAAACGAAGCTCCGGATGCGGAAAGCGAAGTGATATTTGGAGTCAGAGGCACGTTCCGGAGGGCCCGGAGGACTTGCGCGAAATTTCAGAGCCCCGCGCGCAATGTTGAGTCGCGGCGCGCAATCCTTCCGGGATGCGCGCAATCGGCAGGGCCGGCGCGCAATTTTGCGCGCCCCGAGCTCCCGCGACTCCCTTGCGTGCCGGGTCCGGATTCTGCGCCAGCGAAGGGAATTCCGCGCCCGCGAAGAGAATTCCGCGCCCGAGACCGGATTCCGCGCCAGGGGTTGCCTATAAATATAAGGTGACCCCCGACGTTTTGAAGGTTGCCAGAATCCGAAGCGTCGCTCGTTCGCGCAATCCAACCCCTTCCGCGCGCAATGCCGATCTTCAGGTAACCTCCTTTCTTTCGCGCAATAGAGCCTTGGGGTTCGCCTTCGCGCGCAATCCCCTTGGCTCCTTTCCTTTGAATAATCCTTAACCTGAAGGCCTTTGCGCGCAAAAGAAGCCTCTTGCGCGCAATTGCCCCCGGGTGCGCGCAATCCAGCCCGATTGCGCGCACCCCCCCATTTTCAAAGTGGTCATTCGTTCGAGAATGAGCCGTTGCCCCCGCGTGCTACCCGAAGCCCGGTGCGCGCAATCTCAATCATCCGCGCGCAAAGGGCTGGCCCGATTGCGCGCCAGCCCGCCATTTTGCGCGCCGACCTGCTGTTTTGCGCGCAAAGCTCCTCTTTTGCGCGCAATCCGCCAGGGTCGACCCCTTGACCCCCTGAGGGTACCTGCCTGCGTGGCGCCCGATGATCTTCATCCTGGGTGCCTACACCGCGCGTTGTCTTCCCGTGCGGCCCTCCAGGCTTGCGCGAAGTGACACGGACCCATCGGCGGCAACAAACGTCCAGCATGACGTTAAACTGCGCATACGTCCAGCATGACGTTAAACTGCGCATACGTCCAGCATGACGTTAAACTGCGCATACGTCCAGCATGACGTTAAACTGCGCATACGTCCAGCATGACGTTAAACTGCGCATACGTCCAGCATGACGTTAAACTGCGCATACGTCCAGCATGACATTAAACTGCACATACGTCCTGCAAGACGTTAAACTGCATTCGTCCGAGCTACAAGACGTTAAACTGTTCAGCATACGTCCAAGCTGCACGACGCTAAACTGGCTAGCCTTCATCGTCCAAGCTACAAAGACGTTAAACTATACAGCATTCGTCCTGCATGACGCTAAACTGCACCACGTCCGCGCTGTAAGACGTTAAACTGCCAAGCACCTTCGTCCTCAACACACGACGTTAAACTGTACTTCGTCCGGCAAGACGTTAAACCGTCTGCTTCGTCCTCAACACACGACGTTAAACTGTACTTCTTCTGGCAAGACGCTAAACCGTCCGCATCACCCGATCCCGTGCCTCGCACGCAGGGTCCCCCCCGGTTTAGATGTGGCCCCCACCCGCTCGTCTCTGCAGGGATGTCGGTATTGCCCCTCTTTAGGGACGATTTAATGGGAGCGGCTTTTCCCTACGGGGGTAGGGTATTACAAACCCCTAGTTTCTTGTGGGGGGCTGCACATGTGTATCTCCATTGCGCTCCCCCACTGCCGAAGCCAGTAGAGGGTGTGACTGGGATCGAGGTGTCTCCTACTTTCGGTCCAAGTCCCTTCCAACTGAGTTTTGCCGCATCCGGGCTGCCTCAAGTGCGTAAGTCCTGACAGAATGAACTACGTGGACTTTGATCCCTGTCTTCTAAATAGGGTACGTAGGAAGCCTCCCTGAGGTTCAATCCCACCACCTGGTCGTCCCAGTCGTATTCACGTCGGTTCGTCCATCAGTGGACCCCTCCGGGGTTCACGCTTGCGTCGATTCACCTATGAATCCGCCCCTGTGGGAGACTGCCCGTGTGTATCTCCACTGTGCCTCCCCACAGCCCTTTTTTCCATTTCTCCTTTTATCGTCCAGCATGACGTGAAACTGTGATCCACCCGGCCGTTCCATCCCCCTCTGTGCGAGGTGGTTCGGTTCAATCCTCCGCCCGGCGGCCTCGACCCCTTCGTGAGTCGGCTTGCCGACGTCCAGCATGACGTTAAACTGTATACCCGAACTACGCTGACTTTGATCCGTGCTAACGCGCGGTACGTAGGAAGCCCCTACGGGGTCCAAGCTCTTCACTCCATCATCCATCCTGATCCTTACCCGGGCCGCCACATCCCGGTGGGGTCATGCCACTTCTCTCCACTCCACTTCACTTGGGAAGCCGCCCACGCGCTGGCCCCAGCGTCGGAGGTTCCCCGCAAGGGGTTCTGTCATCTGATCCACTTTTCGTGTTGATCGGTCCGATGCCGTCCCCGCTAGACGTTAAACTCGCGGCATACCCCATGTTAAACATGGGAAGCTGAGGAAAACCTCAGGGGACACAGTTCCCCGCACCCAGTGCGGGATGCCTCAGGCCATCATGCCTTCGAGAAGCCCTATTAGGGACGGAAGACAGACGTGCAGAGCCGCAGTGTTACGACACGCCCCCAGCACCCAGAGCCACCCAGCCTTCTCACCGCAGGTTGCTGCCCCAACCAGACTCCTTGGAGAGTCCGGGCGGAAGCAGCGTAATTAACCGGTGTCCATGAAGATATGGCGCCGGGAACGAGATTCACGAGCATGTCTTAAATCTATGAGGGAGACCCGGATTAGGCGACGAGTTCCGAGGAGACGTCCAAGGAAGGAGGAGCCGACATCCCATCATCCCGGTTTCGATCAAGGAGCAGACGCCCCTGAATAAGGGACGGATGCCGCCCGCCTTTGGAAAGCGGGACTGCGGGACCACAAGCCGCGCGCCCATCCCCTCGGGTTGACGGGTGCACGCGCGAACGCGTCCTGGCGGAACAGCGTAACCCGACGCACATCCGCACCGAAACAATAATCTTAGATCATGATGCAATTTTTATATCCCGTTAGTGGAAGGGATTAAATGAGGCATTCGGGAATCGGATACACTTGAGAACTGCCTTTTACCCTCAGACATATGGTCAGATAGAGCAGACCATATAGAAACTAGAGTACTTTCTTTGTGCTTGCATCCTCAATTTTAGCTGCAGTTGGGAGGACCACCTTCCACTGGTGGAGTTCAAATACAACAATAGTTATCACTCCACCATCGACATGAAATCATTTTAGGATTTGTACGGGTGACCATGAAAATCACCTCTATGTGGTACTAACCCAGGGGAGTCATCACTTATGGGTCAAGAGTTGGTACGAGCTACCACTGATAAGGTGTAGATCATCCAAGAGAGGATGAAGAAAACACAGAGCAGATAGAAGTCTTATACCGATAGGATATAAAGACACTTAGAGTTCAAAGAGGGAGACCATGTCTTTCTATGGTTATCACCCTGACGATGATTGCAAATATTTGGCCAAGGCTTCAAGTGATCTCTAAGTTTCATCAGACCTTTCTATATTCTCAACAGAGTTGGTGAGGAGGCCTACCACCTAGTTATTCTCCCATAGATGCACCAGGTGCATAACATTTTCCTCATGTCCCAACTGAGGATATATTTGCATGATCCATCACACGTCATCGACTGGGGAGAGATGGAAATTAATAATGGGGATACATTCAAAAAGTTCATAGTGGAGATAGAGGATCTATATGAGCAGGTCATTTGTGGACATTTGATCCCTCTGGTGTGAGTTTGGTGGCAGTACAAGAACCTCCAGGATAGCACATGGGAGAGGCAGGCTCAAATTCGTGCTCAGTACCCCATTTTGTTTTCTTATCTTTTGGTGTGTCATTCAAGGACGTGAATCCATATGGTGGGAAGAATGTAAAGACCTGTAATTTTTGTATATTTTTTTAATAATATGGAATTATTAAAAGTCTTTGAAAATCAATGGAATGTGATTCTGAGGCGTGAAGATCCCATAATAGAATTTTGAACTTTTTTAGAGGTACATTTAGTAAACATGTAAGCGTGGATTTCAATATTTTGAACTAGTGCTCGGATTAAAAATCTTAGGGCACCGTTGAATTCGCAGTGCCAGGAATCATTTAGGAAAAACATAACTACAACCGACAAGGGTCATACGAAAAAGTTAATTTTTTGACTTTTTGAAAAAATAATAAAATAACTAAATAAATTATTTTATTATTTATTCAATTTTTTTGTGGTGAATGGTGGGATCACAGTGTAACGCCGGGATATAAACATGGGCCATTTAATGGCTTGAACCAATCATCGTGTAATCGCAACGCTATTGGTTTATTAGTTTTATTAATTATGATTCATTAATGAATCATATTAATGAACCAACGTGGGGAGTTATCTTTCCTTTTATTTAATCAAATATTTTGTGTGGGTTTTGGAAACCCATAGAATAACATTGAAGAAGTGCTGGTGACATCATCCTCCAACGAAGAATGGAGATTCGATGACGCCATTTGAGGATTCGATCCGAAGATCGATGAATTCCAATGAAAACCGTCGAATGTGGACATTTATTCCTCATCCGCAGCATCATCCAACGAGTTCAAGGTAGGGGTTTTATTTATTTTCTTTGAGTTTATGATTTTTCATTTCCTTCCAATGTTATAACGCTAATGCGGCGGGCGCTGGCCGAACCGAAACCCTCCGCCTATCTCTGTTTGATGAATTATTCATGGGAGAACAATAAATTTTGGTGGAAAGATGAAACTAAGGGTCACGTGGTATATATAGAGTCTTTGGAAGCCCATAGACGTAGTTGGGAATGAAATCTGACCATTGGAGCTTCACCAGTGGACCACCAAAGCACCACCGACGCGACACCACTAGCATGACAGTGCCAGCCACCGGTGGTGGCGAGGGGATGGTGGTGCCCACATGCGCCACGGTGGATAGGGGAGACAGCCCTTTTTCGGCTACGTTCTTGGTGGGAGGCATGTTGTAGAAAAGATTGTGGCAGCCAACGGGCTGCCGTGGAGGAACTATCGTGGCTCCGGCCGTGACTGTGGGGGACAAACATCTACGGGTCCGACCCTAGATCCGTCTGTCGGATCGGTCAGATAGAGTGGTGGAGCCAGCCTGGAACCACCTATTAGAGACCCCTAATAGATGTGGTCAATTCGGGAGGGGGGCAGACCCCACCCATCTGGCGGTTCATGCCCATCCAACAGGTCGGGCTGGTACAACAGCTCGGCGGGCCACACCCATCCGGGTGGGCTGGCCGGTTCAGTGAACCAACGGTCCGAGCCCACAGCCCAGCAAGCTGGACAAGGCCTAGCCAGTTTGGGCTGGGCCCAACAGTCCTGGTCGGGTCAGGTCAGTCCGACTGGGTCGGCCCTAATCAGGACCCTTTTTGACCCAGTTTCCCATAAAGGTACATATCTTCTTAACTGTAAATCCGTTTAATGAACCGTCTAAAATGCTAGAATCCTAAGGATGAGTTGGCCTTTTGAAAAAATCCCCTTGGGTTTCGGATAGTGTTTCTAGGTTGGATCTGACTCGAATCCAACTAGGCCCTCAATACTAAAATGCTTACATCTTACAGATCAGGCGTCTGATTAAGGTTCCATCTATTGCATTACAACCCTTATGACATGGTGGTCTTTCAGGTTACTTCTTTGTGGGACTCCATGGATGTTGAGGTACGACCAATGGCTTGAAGAGTGGATCCTTTCAGAATCAAGCGTGCTATGTGCGGGAATCCAGTGACTGGTTGTGATGTGATTAAGCACCTCGTGATCCTTTGTGGGTCGGCAGTTAGTGATCCTCTGTGGGTCATCACTTAGCAATCCTCTATCAGTCGGCAGTTTTCAACCCTCTATGGGTCATCACCTAGAGACCCCATGTGGGTCAGCACTTAGTGATCCTCCCTGGGTCAGCACTTAGCAATCTTTCGTGGGTCAACAACTAGCAATCCTCTATGGGTATGCACCTATCAATCCTATTTGGGTCATCACCTAACGACCTTGTGTGGTCTTGAAGAAAAATCCTATCTACAGAATAAGCTGATTTACTTTTATGAAAAATCATATTTATTCATGTTCTTTAATTTGTATACCTTGTGTGAAATGAGCCTTTTAGTTTGTGATTTGTGATTGATTTCATGCATTGTTGTTTTTCCTTAATGGAATTTTGGGAGAAGATCGGGGGTCTTGGGGTCCCTACTGGGTATTGCTATACATACCCCTGCATGGTCTTCACCCGCACCTTGTTGTGTCTTGTGCAAACAATAGACAGCTTTGACCGAGATTTGGGAGCTAGGACTAGACGGTGTACATAGGTGACTGGTTGATGTGGAGAGCTGCAATGACGAGATGTACCTACCCTTCAGGTAGGGTCCTTGGTGGATGAACTCAGGAGCTATTTTTCCTTTTTACTTTATTTTATTTTATTTGGGTTTGTATTTCTCCCATTCTACTTCAGTTCGTACTTTTACTTTCAGCAGTTATACTACCTGGTTTGTTTTTATAGTGTAAATAGTCTGTGCGCGTACAGGATTAAAGGAAATGCCTTCCCTTTTTGGGTTTCACCTTTCCAATGTTATACACCAGCCATTGTCCATTGGAAGGCGGGCGTTGGGTAGTCACAACATAGGCCTTGAGGGACGGTTCGTGACAAACCATCCATGAAAAATGGTGACTAGAACTGAATTATATCTCATTATGGATATAGTTATCCATATGTATGCATGAGCAACACATTCCCTTCCAATTTGATGTAAATATAGTTAATAATAGTATTTTTATATTCATAATAACATTTAATCTTATTTAAGATGATTAATTTATTTATAATAATAATATAATAGATTTAGTTGTGGTAAATGAATAATTAAAAATATAATGATCAATTTAAGTGATTACATGTTCTTTGAAATATATCCTTTAGGTATTCTCTTAAGGATCCGAGTATTGGAATTTATAAAATACTATAACTACTATATTGTGTATAATTATGTTTAGAGGGGATTTTTGAGGGTATTTCGGAGATAGAAGGCTCAAAAGGTGTGAAGAAGTCAGAGGAGGAGGTTCCCTTTTATAAATGAGGTAATGTCTCTTTTAGAATTTTTTAAAAGGTATAATTATAATTATGTAATTCTAGAAAAAGATATTATAAATGGTAATGGATTTAAATAAACTTTAGTATTGTTTTAAAATTCCATCAACTAATAAAATTTTGAAAGGTTTATTGGTTTTTAATCCTTTTCATTTAGCTTAACCACTTATTTAACCTAGTTTAACTTTAACCATGGTATCATATTTTTCACTTCTAAAAGGATTATAATTTTTATTTTATGGATACCATTAGATAATGAATGGAAAATAGATTACATTATATAAAATATCTTGTTGACCTTGTCCAATTTCTTGTTTTTTTAAATTTTTTAAACTATTCTTTATAATTTTATTTTCATAAAATATTATTAATGTCATTTTTTGAAATATTATTTTAATTTAACGTTAAATATATAAATAAATATATTTAATTTGAATATAATAATTTTAAATCATCACTAATAGTGTAAATTTATCTACATAATTCATGGGGCACACAAATATTTCAAAATTAAATTACTTTTAATATTTTTAAAATAATTTATTTTTTTAAATTGAATAAATATTGTAGTAGTGTTACATAAGATATTATAATATTTATTTCATCCATAGAAATTAGAAATAAGTTAACAATATGAACAAATAATGTGTCTTTAAAATACCCTTTCATAACAAAACATATACTCTTTTTCTGTTATGTAATATTTTAAGAGATATTAATGTTGTGAAATGGAATTTTTGACTTTATGTTTTACATAAAAGATTTAAATGTAATTATGAATGATAAAATGGTACCCAAGTGACATATAATCTTTAATTATATGGTATTGGTGAAAATAAACACATCCAATAGGATAAATACATGTTTTCGGTTGATTTTGAGGCATTATTATGTTAGATTTAACCAAAATTATATTATTTTTTCTTTACCATGAAAATGAAAATATAATATGGTTAATATTCTACATGAATACAAGTAAAATTGAAATATTTACCAATTATAGACCCCTTTATTAAAAACATGAATTAAATTTTTGAGTATTCAATTATTTTATGTAGTTTGAATTTGTTTAACATTAAAATGATAAATAGAACAAAAAATTAGTTTGTGAGAAAAATTACCTTTTATGTACTAAAGTGTTTTTATATACATTTATTTTATAAAAAACATTAAAATGGAAATATAATAAATTTTACCTAATAAAAATTAAATAATTCTGTTTAAAAAATAATGAAAATTTTAATTTTTCATATTTTAAATGAAAATATAGTTTTCAATACAAATAATATTTTACAGTATTCGTTGAAAAATAAAAAAGTTCATTAAAATTTGAAGTTTTTACTATAATTGAATAAAACATATTTAAATTGTATATTTTAATATGAAAAAACTATTTTTCTTTGTTTTATTAATTATTGTTTTACTAAATTTTTTTATTATTTTAAGTAAGGACACCAGATCTGAAATAAAATGAGAATAAAATTAATGAATTCAACCAAAATTTTATGTTCTCTGAAAAAGGATAAGTCATGGCCTTAATAAAATTCCTAATATTGATGATACATGTGTAAATAGAGTTAAATCTTTTATAAATGTACAATATTTGTGAGGGACCCCCTATACATGATGTGAAATCATTGGAAGAGGAAACAAAGTAGAAGATGTGATTGAAAAGGGAATTTTTGGCTATCCCTACATGGGTCAAAACATGAAAAATATGGTCACACGATGAAATTAGTAAAATACACCCAAAAATTGTTTTCAATTCATTAAAAAGGTTATGATGATTTATCCATGTTTGTTTCACATTGTGAAATTTTTACTTTATTTTTTAATAAAATATTATAAAATTAATTGTCAATGGAAAATGGAAAAATACCATATATTTAAGAATTAGATGTGTAGATACCCACATACATGGAAAATTCATTTCTTTTGAGGAATATATAATAAATGACACAAACAGATTCCCAAAGAACATATTAGTTTAGTGTCTTTAGAAGCTCAAACCATAATATTCTAATCATGTTGAAAGATCTGCAACATCTCCCATAAAGTTCTCCCCCTATTTTTTCCTACCTAAAACCATTATTTATATCATGGGGAAAAGAAATCATAAAAATGGTGAGATAAAATTCTCAGTAAGGGTAAACATAGAGAGCATTAAACAATCCATAAAAAATTGAACATAAAAACATGAATATAAAGTTTAAACATCAAAATATTGTGCAATGACATAAATCATTGCAGTTCATAAGGCATGGATAATAATAGAACAATAACCATTAAAAGACTTAATTTACACAAAACATGTAATTGTGGGAAACTAAAAAAGCACATAATATGATTTCTATAGTATCCAAGTCATTTCTACCAAGACCATCATAGTGCACAATGTTCATTATTGAACCGGGTTTACTTGTCATTCCAGCCATTTTTTACTGAACCAAATTTACTTTTCATACCACTCATGTCTATGTAATTATATATAAATATTTAACCAATAAATTGGAGGGAGATATAGTTCCCACCGATCTCATAATAAAATCATTCTTAAATGTTCCATAAAAATATAAATCATTCATCATATAATAACCCATGAAATAAAATGGGATTCTTAAACATCACTTTATCATACCATAATCAATATCGATATCATAAAAATAATCCCATAAAAAACATAATAAAATACTTGTAATAATTGGGATATATAAATAACCCTGTTTTATCTTAAATGTAAAATCATTTTAATATAAAACATGAACTTAATTCCTCAAGAAAATATCCTTTCTTCTTCAAAAATGTTTTCTTTTCTCAAAATGTTGTGCAATTTTAAATGAAAAGAATTTAATTGAAAATAAACATGAAATATTTTAATGTAATATTTATGTAAATAATGGATTATGAAATCGTAAAAATCTGTTCATGTCATATTAGTTAAAAAACATTCTTCTCATAATTGTACTGGAAAATTCAAAAAGTACATCGTATGGTAAACAAAAGAAAGATTCCTTCTACACCATGTATTAAAAGTCAAAATGGGGTAAAAGTGAATTTAAACATACATGGAATAATAGTAACAATTTTTTGAATTTGTTTTAGAAAACATGGAAATTCATGATAAATATAAATCCAATAAATATTTATATATAAGCAATCTCGGATAAAAATGAGATTACAAAATTATCCCTTACCTTAAATTAGATTCCTTCCCTATGTGTCCAATCCTACTATATTGTGGGTTTAAACAAATTATTAACTTTTAACATATCCGTAATAATATTTATGATATCATATATGATTCACTTATCACTTTATATTACCTGTTCATTTGTCAATTCCATGTTAAATCAACATTTTAGGTAATAATGATTTTATTTATCGTAAGTGTATTGAATTGTTATTATTTATATTATTAATTATATCATGATTTTCTTACATAAATTATATAAAACATGATTTATATATAATTTTATATATATTCTGTATATATAAACATATATAATAGATAGATAAATGAAATGGAATACACTGTTTATGGAGATGGAAGGTCGTACGTACGCATGGATGCTATTTTAGTTTTCTTATTAAATTGAATGGAAGTAATTAAATGATTCATATATATATAAATTAATGAAGAATAATTATTATTTCATATATTTCAATAAGATTTTTTATATATTCTTTATAATCATTTTTGAATGGTAAACATAGAGAATAAATCTCATCATATTGAGGAGACGGTAAGTCGTACAAACCCACGAGCAACGATATCGTTCACATAATTGCTCAATGGTATTGTATTGTATGGTGTATACTATCTCATAATTGGAATCATGTTATAATAATTATATACAGTTATTATTTCTAACATTTTACCCATCCATGTAAGGTGGTGGTGAAAAACAGATTACACCACAGCGTGGAGACGATAAGCCATACGTACGCACACATGATGATTTCATTTTTCATTGGATGTATATTAGGTGAAAAGATGTTATTTTATATTTATAATAACATATTATAATATTTTTTATACTTATGTTATTACATTATAATGAAACAACTAATGAAGAGGAAGTAGCATAAGAATGAAATTTGAAAGAATCGGTAGAAGAGATTACCTCTTCTCAATGTGCCTCCTTTAAATTTCCTATTAGGCTACTAGAGATGATATTTTGAGAAGATATGAACCTATATAATGTAACCATGTAATTTTATAAGAGAAATGGGATGTTTTTTTTTTCTTTAAGGCTCAAAATGGAGTTAATAGGAGAGGGAGGAGGTTCCCTTTTATAAGAGAGGAGAGGGACATTTTCGGAAACTGTCAAAATATTAATGTATTATAAATTCAATTTTGATTAAAAATTGTCCAAAACATATTTAATTAAAATATAAGATAATGTGCGTTCGAATACCAATCATCCAATAATTTTTAGACAAGTTCTGAATATTTTTTGTATCATTATCTTTTTTAATTAACCATTATTTTACACATTTTAATCTTGCTGTGATATCCTATTATTTTCACATTGTAGGTTAATGTAATTACCATATCATGTCAAATGACCCAAAAAAATATTTTATTACTTATTTGGACATATATTAACCATTTTTCAAAATATTATATTTTTAGAAATTTAATATAATTTAATAAACTATTGTATGCTTTAAGTTATAAATTATTTCAATTTTGGATACTATTCATACATGACTTTTTTTAAAAATCATAGAATCCTTATTTCTTCGAAAAAAGGAAATAATTAATCTCTAATATGTCCATTTCATCCATAAAATTTGTGTATGGAATCAAAATGTTCAAATTTAATTTATTTTAATTTTTATAACATCATTTATTTGAATCCTTCATTAATGGGGAAATCATTACATCATAATTGTGTCATAAATAAATATATTTATCTAATGTCTAAAAATTATAAATAAAATACTATGATGTAGAAAATATTTTTAAATTAATAATTATTATTTACAGACATAGATATAAGTTATATAACCTTATATTAAAATCTATTTTTTAAAAGATATATGTTAAGGTTATAATTTTTTTTAATTTAAATTATTTATTATAAAATGTCATTTTCACACCCAAGTGAATTAATGGGGTCACAAAATCGACCCAATGATTCCCATTTTCTAAAATATATAATACAATATTATTAGGACACGTGTTAAGGTAATTTAATATGATTATAATATTATTTTTTACCCTTATTTTCCAGATTTACCCTTTAGCCATGGTAAATAAAATAGCTACTGATGTTACTCTTAATAATGTCCTAAAATAAAAGGTTACTATTTACAAAATTTGAACCTGATGATTAAAAATATGGAATCCATTTTTTCCAAATTAAAAACACATATATTTCATTAATTAATTTTAAATTAATTATTGTTGTTAAAACAAAAAATAGGGTTTCAAAGAAGTAATAACTATCAAAATATTTACATGTTTCTATGTCCAAATTATAAGTTAAATTAGTTCAAATGACCAAAATTGGATTAAATGATAAAAATATAATCCAATTAAACTTTAAAAACAATGAAAATTTCAATCTATCAATATAAATAAATTATATGAAAAGGGAATTTTGACTTAAAATGTGGTATTTTTTACTATTCATTAAAAATGAACTTTATCAAAAAAATATGGTATTTTGGTGTTGCTTATAACATAATCCAATCATATTTCATTTATAAATTGAAGAAAATATATACTCAGTGTTTCATGAAATGAATTATTTCAAAAGAACTTGAAATTGTGTGAAACACAAGAAAGAATAATACTGCATATAATGAAACATAATAGGGTTTTCCATATAACACAATATAATCTTAGTGTAGCATAAAATAAAATACATCGAAGAAATTAAAAAGAATCTATCTCATAAAATCTTGGGGTGTTACATTCTACCCCCCTTAAAATGAATTTATCCCTTGAAACTCATCGGTGTTATAAATTGTTATCTACTTGATAGTTTCTTTTAGGTAAACCCACATTGTAAAATGGGATACTACAACATAATTTTAAAAAGAAATGTTAGAAACATAATGGTTACCCAATGTAACTCATCACTAGTTTTACACATAGGATAACATAGGTGGGAATTGAAAACATGGATGTGGAAGAAAAATCTAACCATCAGGATCTAATGGATAGTGAAAGAGAATATAGTTTGGAGAAAGTTAACTATGAGAAAGCCATAAAACTACGATGATTTAAGTGACCATCTGATTCATCAGATAAGAAGTAACTAGGATAACATTTTTGGTTTTCAAGATCCTTTTCCTAATGTAGAATAATTTTTCATGATAATTAATACTTTCCTGATTTTGGTACAATCTCACCATTTTTAGTGCCTTGAACAATTTCCCCATCATCTATTATTTAAATAACAGAAGTTGAATTTCTCATTCTTTAAATGTTATAATATTATGTGATAGAATGATATTTCATTCCATTTATCTCAATAAAAAGGTTAGAACATGTTATCAAATATGAAAAATTCCACCTATAGTGAGATAACACATTTATATAAAAAACCAAAAACATAAAATAACTTATACTAGCCATAAATGGATAACATTACAATCCTTTAAAAACAAAAAATATAAAACATTAAAAATGGGTGAACTAAATCAAAATAACATTTATCTCCCATATCTCATTTGGAATTTCTTAGTTGTCACACTACAAACACGTGAATACCTTAATTATGTATTCACTTTAAACAGTGATAATAACAACATTTTCCATAGAACCCTAGTAAAAACATAAATGTTGTCAATAGTTAACTCTTTATACATACCAAAATACTAAAAATTATATATATTCAATACAGGATATAACTTTGTCTATATATCTGTCATGATGTTATTAATACTATCAAACATCTCATTATCTTCTTATCACTTCATTATGGTCATATCCTGTGCTTTCTAGAAATATTTCAATCACTTTTCTTGGTTACTGGTACCATATAATTATTGAAAACCAAAATAAACTAATACATATATTTTATAATATTCAATAATACTATAAATAATATTCCACAACACTATTTTGGAATCCCATTATATAAACACTTAATCATTCCACCACTTTATTTTCACACTCAACATCACCAATAGTGATCGCACATGATTTGATCTTATCTTTGGCTTTAAGAGGTTGTTGAATTTGATCATCATTTACCCTTGGATTAGGGCATTGGTTGGAAAAATGCACAATTTCCTTGAAATTATAACATTGAAGTGTTGGGGGTTAATTCTATGTAGTCTTTTCTCTATTCACATCATTAGAAACCTTTTTCCCATTACTTCAACACTCAATTGCTCAATGAACTTTTTTCCACACATGAATCTTTTTATAGTCCCTTTATGATAATCTCCACAATGATTATTTCCATACTTTGACAATAAATAAAAATTCATCTTCTCTTCACCATTTTTTTATATTTCATCTTGAACTACATCTTTTATTTATTTTTAAAACCATGAGATGGATATGTAACACCACCTTTCAGTTATACCCTGATTTCACAATGCACAATATCTTCATGACTACTAAATTCTCTTATTGCTAATTCCCTTCAAAGACTAATTTTTAAGACACTAAAGAATCCATAAAATTGAATTGTTCATTGGATGATATAGCCCAAAGTATACCTTGAAATTCATGTAAACTTCACCACATATGTACCAAAATATTCATCATCCTCTTGCTTAAGCTCAAGGAACTCATTTTCCTTCTTCGTTTATAGAATACGAGGGACGTACATATTGAAAAATATGTTCATTAACTCATCCCATTTCATGGATTCAATTTAATTTTGTTGACTTTTATTCTTAATTAGATTCCACCACTAGTAGGATTCACCTCTTAAATGATATATATCCAAAATTATTTTTCATGTTACGAACATTGAAGGATGGAAAATATATTTTCAATGGTACTGATCTATTTTTCAGCAACAAGTGGATCAGAAGACCCACTAAAAGAAGGTGTATATTTACTCATAAAGGAATTAATAGAATGTTGTTCCATTCTATGCTCAGTTGGAAGTCCATAATGATTCATAGCTTGTGTAATTATATCAATAAGATTTTTCATTCCATATCCCATAACAGTTGGTTATTGAGGTTGATAGTCATTGCATTGACCAGTGCATTGATCATTAAAACGGTTCCTTTGGGTTCCATTTATTGTCTAAAACCCAAAAATATTATTGTGAGAGGAAAAAATCATACTATGAAAAAAATATTATCATAGGGGAGTAGTTTCAATATCTAACATATTAGGTTTAATACTAGGTAACTCATTATCATTATAACAATTCTAGTACTGTAACCTATACTTATTCTTAACCTTAAGTATATCCCTTGACATAACATAGAAATATCTCTAAGGATCTCACTAAATATTTCACATCCTAGTTTTCAATGTTTGACTAAACCTTCCCTATAATATCAACTGTATAGACCCACACTTTCAGTAAATGGATAATACATTTCTTTTTGGAATACTTAATACATGGAACAAACAGATGACCAAACACCATATTTTTTTAGTGTCTTCAAAAACTCAAAACAGAGTATTCTAATAATGGTTAAAGATCTTCAAAATCTCCCCTAAATATCTTCCCCTTTTGTTTTCCTAACTAAAACCTTTTTTTATATCCTGGGGAAAAGAAAACACAAAAGGGTGAGATCAAATTCTCAGTAAGGGTAAACATATAGAACATAAAAAACCATAAAAATTTGAACGTAAAAATTCATGAATATAAATTTTAAACATAAAAATCTTGAGAGATGAATATAATGCGTTATAAAAGCATAAAAATATGTTCAGTATATTTAAGTAAACAAAACATTTTCCTCGTACTTTTGTTGGAAAATTCAAAAGTACGTCAAATTGTAAACAAAAGAAAGATTCCTTTCATACCACATAGTAAAAGTAAAAAAGGAATAAAAATGATTTATATATATGAGGAAGAATATTAAAATTTTATGAAAACTTTTTTAGAAAACATGGTCATGGATGATAAATATATCCCTAGTAAATACTTACATATAAGCAAACTCGGATAAAAATGAGATTGCAAAATTATCCCTTACCTTAGAACTGATTTCTTCTACATGTGTCTAAAACTCTTTTATAGTGGGTTTAAACATTTTATTATATTTTTAAATAAACATAATAATATTTATAATATCATATATTATTCACTTACGACTTTATATTACATGTTCATTTATCAATTCCCTATTAACTCAAGATTTTGGGTAATAATCATTTTATTTATCATCCGTGTTTTGAATTTTTATTCTTGATCTTAATAATTATATCATTATATAAATATTTACAGAATTTAAAAAAATGATTTATATATTTTATATTTTCAGTATATAAATACATATATAATAGATAGATAAATGAAATAGAATACATCGTTCATAGAGACGGTAGGTCGTACGTATGCATGAACGTTTTTTAGTTTCCTTATTAAATTGAATGGAGGTAAATGATATATATATATAATAAAATCCATTAGGATTATTATTTTATTCATTTAATATATATTTATTATATATACTTTATAAACATTCTTTAATGGTTAACGTGGAGAATGAATCTCATCCTGTTGTGGAGATGGTAAGTCGTACGTATGCACATGCGACGATATCATTCTCATAATTGTTGTATGGAATTGAATTGGATGTTGTATAATATCTCTGAACTAGAATCACGTTATAACAATAATATATAGTTTTTTTCCACCATTATACCCATCCAAGAATGGTGGTGGTGAAAAATAGATTACACCACGGCGTGGAAATAGTAAGTCGTACGTACGCACACGCGATGATTTCATTTTTCGAATGATGGGTAGAAGGTGAAAAGGTGTTGTTTAATATTTATAATAAAATATTACTATATTATTGAAACATATTTTTTTACTTTATAATTACAAAACTAATGAAAATTAAGTGCAATAAAAAAGAAATTTGAAAAAATCAGTAGAAGAGATTACCTCTTCCTCGACGTGCCTCCTTTAATCTTCCTCTTTGGGAAATATAGATTGTCTTTTGTGAATTAAAACACCTCTAGAATGTAACTAGGAAGGTTGAGAAGATAAATGAACAGGTTTTGGGTGACCTTGAACCCTCCAAATGTAATTAAGAGGAGAGGGAGGAGGTTCCCTTTTGTAATAGAGGAGACGAGAACTTTAGGAAACTCTCAAAATATTAATTTATTATAAATTCCATTTTGATTAAAAATAGTCCAAAGCTAATTTAATTCAAAGATAATAAGATTTTGGTTATAATAACCCTCATATAATTTTTTTAGAAAAGTATTGAATATATGTTTTATCTTTATCTTTTTCATTTTACCATTATTTTACCCTTTTGTAATCTTACCGTGATACCATGTTATTTACACATTGTGGGTTAATGTAATTACCATATCATGTCAAACGACCCCAAAAAAAGTTATTTATTGCATATTTTGAATTATATTAACCATTTTAACGATTCATATATTTTTTTCATTTAATATCATTTAATAAACTTTTTTATGTTCTAAGTTATAAATTATGTCAATTTTGGATACTATTCATACTTGAATTGTTTTTTAAAAAATTATTAAAATCTTATTACTATGAAAAAAGTGGATTATATAATCCCAAATATGTTAATTCCCTATAGAAAATTCACGGATGTCATCAAAATGTTCAAATTTAATTTATTTTAATACTAATAAATTCATTTATTTGAATATTTCATTAATGAGGAAATCACTACAACATAATTGTGTCAAAAATAAATATATTTATCTAATGTCTAAAAATTACAAATAAAATTCCATGATGTAGGAAATTTTTTAAAATTTATAATTATTATTTATAGATATAGATATCAATTATATAACCCTATATTGAAATCTATTTAGTAAAAGATATATGTTTTGGTTATATTTATCTTTAGTTTAAATTAATTCTTATAAAATGTCATTTTTACATCCAACTGAATCCATGGGGTCCCAAATTCAACCCAAAGATGTACATGGTAATAAATATCTCATACAATAGAATTCAACCATGTGTTATGGTACTTTAATATTATCATAATATTATTTTCTACCATTATTAACTAGATTTACCCTTTAACCATGGTATATAAAATAATTACTGAAGTTACTATTCATAATGTCAAAAAATAAAAGGTACCTATTTACACAATTTTAATGTTCTAATTCAAAATATGGAATCCAATTTTCCAAATTCAATACACTTAATTTATAGTAATTAATTTAAAATTAATTCTCGTTATCAAAACCAAAAAGTGGGGTTCTAAGAATGAATAACTATAAAAAGATTGACATGTGTTTATATCCAACTTAAAAGAAAAATTGCATCCAATGACAGAAATTATATTAAATTATAAAAATATAATCCAATTACACTTTAAAACTAATTAAAATTACAATATAACAATATAAATAAATTAGAGGAAAAAGCAGTTTTGACTTAAAATGCGGTATTTTTTACTATTCATTAAATATTAATCTTTATCAAGAATTTACCAAAAAATCTACAGAAGTAACATTTTTTTCTTATTCCAAATAAGAAATTTATTTTTTAAAATTTATCGTATAAAAGTATCAAAAACTATATTTTAAATGGGTGCACCATCAAAAGGAGGTAAAACTGTATTTCTATAAAAAGTACTTTTATAAAAAAAATCATTTTGTTCTTATATCATGTTCTAGAAAATATATCATATGAATTATAATGTTATATAAAATTCAAAATGTGGTTAATACTATTCATACTAGCTAGTTTATATCCCATTAAATAATAATATATCATTATTTAGTGAAACTCGGTATCGCATACAATGCAAGCTATCAAGGAAGGTTGCCCTTATGTATAACAAAAACCATGTTAGTGTTGCGTGCAGTGAAAGATTCTTTTGGTGTTGTGTATTACAAGATAAAAACATAGTTCATTTATACATTTAATAAAACCTATACTCAGTGTTACGTGAAATGAATTCAATCAAAATAACTTGAAATTTTGTGCAACATAAGCCAATAGTAGTGTTATGTATAATGCAAGCTAATAAGGTGGTACGTATAGCGCAACTTAATTTTGATGTAGCGTACAACACAAGACATCAAATAAACTAAAAATAATCTATCTCATAAAATCTCGGGGTGTAACAAGAAGTTATTGAATTAAATAAACTCATCCAATATGATAAAGTAAATTTTTTATTGTTTTTATAAGTTATTATATTAGTTGTCACCCTAATTGACTTTTCTTACCTTTACCTTGATAATGAAAATTTAATATTTTTTACTGATCATGTTGCCCAAAAGAAAAAGTGACCAACTTTAAAAAAATTGATTTATCAATTCTAAATATTTAATCCAATTTTAATGATTCAATTTTTATAAGTGGATGAAAATATGTTAACATAAAAACAAGACTATAATGAAAATAATTCTTTCAAAAAGAAATTACTTTCATGTATAAACATGTTTTTATGAAAAACATAAGTATAAAATTAATTATAATGAATGTAATTAGATTTCCTTAATCAAAATTAAGTGATTTTATTTTAATACTAATTAAAAATATAATTTGAAATTATAATTTATTTACATAAAAATATAGTTTTGAATAAAAAACAAAATTTTCCACTATTAATTAAAAAATAAAAATTTTCTAAAAAATCTCAAAATTTACCCATAAGATAATTTTTGTATGACTATTTAAAAACTTATTTAAAATTTATCATAGAAGATTTCAAAAATTACATCAAAATAATTATTATATTATCTCAAAAAATTAATAATAATATATTTTTATGAAAACATATTTTTGAATTAGAAAATGACTTCACTAAATATTTAGTGACTATTCTTTAAGAATTAATCAGGACATTTATATAATTCAGAATTATATATAAATATATATCATAATGTAGTTAATCATATTTATAAACTTCTAATTAAATAACATTGTTATAATAGTCATATTTGAATATTGATATTCTATTATTTTTTATGATAGGTGTTGCATGTCATATACGATATCGAAAAATAATTTCCATATTTTAAAATATTAAGGCCTTACATTCTTAATTCTCACAATATCTTAAAATCCATTTAAGAATCTTAAAATTTACTTTTAGAATCATTTACTCCAACATTGGTTAAATATTCAGCATTTACTTCAGTAATGAATTTTTTTTTCATCACCATCATTGTCAATGTCATCCAATTTCTTTGTATTCATAACGTTCAACTTCCACAAACTTAGATAAAATATTTATATTTTTATTATTGGATAGTTTCAAACAATTTCTTATTGAAGAAAATTTTCTGATGTACGAATTCTTCCATGGTATCTTTTTGTTCTATTTTCTTCTTCATCAAAGACTTCATTGTGAGGCCCTAGACCCACGCTTATGGATATATTACAAAAAATTATGTATATTTTTTTATAAAAAGAAAATTAAAATATAAATTAATTTACATATGAGAATATTTTCTAGTCTATGAATTGGATAAATAATACCAAACATAAATATTATCAAAGATAAAATAATAAATAAAAGGGCATTGATTGAACTTTCATTGTGATACCTCGTTATTTAATCTAAACTCAATGAAACCTCAATATGACCTTTAATTTTTTATAAAAACAGAGTGAAAAAAATTTCCCAGTAAGGGGGTTATAAAAATATAGTAAAACCCCTTTTTGAGAATACTTATTACATCTTAAAATACCTTTAAAAATAATTTTGAAAATACATTTCAAAATACATACTTTGGATAACACTTTAAAAACCCTTTGAAATTAATTATATTTTTTAAAATATTTCTTTAAAACCATTGAAAATATAATTGATTTTGGAGAAAACATATACAAATATTTTTCAAAATATATTTTGAGATTCCCAATTAAAATGGACACACTGTTAAAAATATTATACTAGTATTTAAAAATACTTACGATTTTGAAAATTCTATAAAGCCTTTGAAAATTCATACACCTTTGAAAACATTAATAATAACCATTGGAATATACTAACACTTTTGGAAATTATTTAAAATAATCCATTTATTTTTGAAAAAATATGAAGATATATTTTGAAAACTAAACAATGGGGCCACTTCAAATAATTGAATGCTATTTAGGCCTATATATGTTCTTTTTGAACTGGTTCATTCCACACCCCCTTTCATGTTTACAATGTCCAAGTTCCATTTTTTTATGTAATCATTTTGATCTTGAATTATATATAAATACATTTTTCACTAGAGTATTTTATTTAAAAATATAACAAGGAAATAAAATCATCCACACACTTATATTTATATATGAATATATAAATATAATAATTGAAATTCATTGGAAATAACTTTTGAAATTTGGTATTAGAAAAACTCTTAATACTTATCATTTTCCTAGAATGTTAATAGAAATAGTAATTAAAATCTATATATTGAAATATTCATTCATAAACTCATGATATACATTTTATTTAATGAAGACATAAAATGTTAAACTTTATCTTTTAAAACTCATCCATGAATCATAATATGATATACCAATTTACCTTTTCAAAACCCTGATTCTTTTAAACATAACCTATTAGGGAAAATATATAAATCATTCACATGAAATAACAGAAACTATAAATTTATATTCACATAAAATAATTGATATATAATTCCATCTTCTCAAAGTAATCATAAATTAAAATTTATATAAAACTAATAAAATTATAAAAGTTTACTTTTAAAAAATAAACATTTTATCTTTAAATATATATATATAAACATGTGCATCTAAGTATAAGAACTTGCATACTAAAAACATAGATGGGATTAAGTGAAATCCAGCATGTTGTATAATTTATCAATATGAAATTATACATGAATAAATGAAAACCCATTACATAAACATAATACACATCCATTCATATATAAAATAATTTAAAATGTTGTAATACATATAAAAGTATGACTATTAAAAATTATATATATATATATTCACAAACATGAAGAATATAAACTTGAATGTTTTTTAATATAATAAAATACATATAAACCTGAAGTTACTTAAACAGAAGAATTAAAATACATATACAAATGTAAGACTATAAATAAAGAAAAATGATGTTTGAACACATAAACATAAACTTTAAAGTAATTTGTACATACATAATAGTTTCAAATAAACATATACTCACCTACATAATTAGATACTTGATACTATATTTCTTATGGATGATGATGACCTTAAAATTGAAAATAAATGATATATATATATACACGCTGAAATAAAATAATTTTGAAATTTTAAATCATCACATACATAAATATAAATCATATAATTTTAAATACATATAATTTTAAAAAAACACTTACGTTAAATATAAATCTAAAAATACTTCCTTGTTATATTAAAAGTCATAAACCCCTAAATAAGCTTGAAATTTATAGGGAGTATATATTTTTTTGGTGAGAAATACAGGATTTCTAATTGAAAAAAATTCACAAATATATATATATATATTATTTAAAAATAATAATGTATCCCCTTACCAAAATACTAGAAACCTAAGGATTAGGTTGGAATCCTTCTTGAGGTGTTTGGACCAAGGTTAGGCAGTGGGTTCCTTCCCATAGAATAGAACTAAAAATAGGTGGAAAATTGAAGATAATTTTTTTTGGATTGAGTGAGGACACTTCAAGGCGTGAATGGGGTTCTCCCAGATATTTTCATACATATATATACACTTATTCATAGGTTTTAATTTCACACATTTGGATTCTAAGAGAAGATGTGATTTATTATTGAAAAACTATAGTGTGTCTATTATCTTCAAGTATCTTTTGTGGTGTTTAAATCCATTTTTATTCCTATGTAGGAATATAAATATATCATAAAAAGGAAGCAATTTTTATATGATTTAAAATTAAAAAATTATCAATTAAAATTTTAAAACTATAGTGCATATGTATTTTATGTGTTCTGTCTATGAATTGATTCTTCTAGAGGAATGATTTCCAATAGCTATGGCTGTTGGTGGAACATATTAGAAATATAATTGAAAGTATAGGTTTTTCACTATATTAAAAGTATTAATGGTATGTTACTATATGAAATACAAGCTTGATGGTCTACCATGTGGTAAAAGAATGTTGAAAAGAGTTTCATTGATGGTGACAACATGGGTGAGGAGTGCAAAGAAATATATTAATAGTGGAGGGGCTCGACTATTATCACAAGGTAGAAGATGATGTGGTAGATTTATCAAACGGTTTAGGTGAGCTGATCCTATGTATGAGATTTCGCTGGATCAAAAATTTGAATGCCACATATAAATAGAACATAAAACACTACTTGGATATATGTTAATCTATGAATTTAGTTCAGTATAAAAAATTAACATGGAAATATACATGACCCCGTGTAGGCGGATACGCCTTACTATTCTATGCATTTTGTCAAGACCTTCCAATTCAATACTTGATCTGGTATTCACTGAAACATTTCCTCCTACAAGAGGCACTTATTTCCTATACAACCACTTAGGCTAGCCATGGATGATGCTTACCACTGTGATTGACCCCTAGTGGGTGTCATGTTGTTGAGGTCTCTCATGATTCCATTTAGTTTACATAAATTTTTATCAAAATATATTTTAACTATAACTTATATTATTTTAATATCATTATTAGTTGATAAATTTTTATAGATAAATTGATCTCTTATTTTTTATTTTTTTAATGTTTAGCCTTTTACTATTAATATTATTTAATTATTTAACTTTACAAATTTGACACATTACTTAGTATTTCTATAATTTATAATTATATTCTATGTTGAATCATGTATATGTATGCTTTATAAAATCATATCAATTGTTATATCTTATTTTTTTTATTACTAAAATTTTTATATTACTGGAAAGTGTCAATGGCTATAAACCAATGGATAAATAATTTTTTCTATAAATAGTACACCTATAAGTTATTTTCATAATAACTGTACTATATGAGATTGGAAAAATCCTTATTGCAATTATGGTCTTTTTCTACACATTACCATGTGTTATTTACATTATTCTCTTTCAATTTCTGCTACTAATCATAGATACAAATGACTATTGTTATGCTTGGATTGTTAAAATTTTCAATTTCACATTTTCTATTCTATTATCATTGGATATTACTAGCTTACATTCATATTGATTTGTTACAGTTATTTTTAATGACGTGTTCTTATATCCAAGTCTGATTTTTTATCTTATATTAAATAAAATTTACTCTATTCTAATATTCTATGAGTTTTCAAGACTATTTTATTATTTTAAATGAGAAATAAATAACTAAAACATACTGGGGTGTTACATTCTACCTCCCATAAATTGAATTATGGCCTCCCAATTCATTAACATAGAAACTTTTCATTTCCATGCTCCAAACATGGAATTTTTTCATTCCCAAAAGATAATTTTATTCAGATCATAAAAAAATAAAATGATAGTAAAAAACAACTTATACCTTCATCCAAGTCTGCAGTGTTGGAATATCTTGTGAAGATAAAGGACCCAAGAAATCGAGTGGTAGCTTGGAGAATATTCAAAACCCTATATCTCATATTTTTATATGAAACTTATGCGGTTTGTATAGAAATAATGTGGACATTTATAAGTGTTTAAAATGGTGTTATTTTTAGTATATAATTTTTAAAAATCCATATTAACCTGACCATTATATAATAATATAATTTCATTTTCCGAAAAGGTCTTAAAATTATCATTGATACTTACAAAGATATAAAAAATTAAAATTTGATACTTGTAAGATACACTGAGGACACCCTCTCCTACAACACCTTCAAAATTTATGAGTGATTCATTTGGATTAGTTCAGGTGAAGAATTCAAAAAATAACATAGTAATACCTTCCATGCCTAAAATAGTAGAAATTCTAAGAATACATAATTCTTCCATATACAAACCATGATCCTCAAAAAAAGTAATATGATAGGTGTGGGATGCCTCATAATGTTAATTATAGGTGTCTTGAATGATTATAATGTTTTGAAAATCATATAATAATAATTTTAGGATTGTCCTCAAAATAAAATCCTTTAAAGAGGGAGAACAGTTGTTCAGTATCTTCCTCCTTCTATTTCAAGGTTATTCGTAACTAAAAAAAATTAAGGAATAATTGTTATACTTATATATATATGTATATATAAGAACATAAATTATTTTTAATAAAATGACCTAATATCCAAATTTATCAAAACTATTCCACTGATACCAACTGTGAAGCCCTGAACACGTGATTCCAGATCCCACACATAAAATGATGTGTATTGTTTTATATAAAATGTAACTAAAAAATATAAACTAATTTACAGATAATGATCATTTCTGATCTATTCATTAGAAGAATATAACCACTCTTACTTACAATCAGAGTTAAAAAAATAAAAAAAAATTCAAATGAACTTTGCTTGTGCTAGATCCTTATAGATTCTAAACTCCATGAAACTTCTAAAGGATCCTAAAAACATTTTATAAAAAAAAATTCAATGAAATTTTTTTTATTATGTAGTTTTTAAAAATCCAGTGAAATCCATTTTTAAAATAATTATACCTTTTGAAAAATACATTTTAAAATAATTTTGAAAATATATATCTTTGGAAAAAGACAAGAAAAACACATTCAATATACATAAAATGTTGAAAAAAAATTGAATTCACTTTTAAATATGTAATATCTTTTGGAAAAAGTCTTGAAAATTCCTTTGAAAAACATGATTTTGAAATTGTGTTTGAAAATATATACTACTTTGAAAACATTATAATATTTTTTGAAAATAATTACTCTTTTGAAAGATATATATAGACTTTGAATATACTCTTTTGAAAATACATACACCTTTGAAAATATGATAAAATAATCCTCTGATTTTTTAGAAAATATTATAAAAAGTTTTGAGAAAAACAAATGAGAAACATAAAACAATGAAGGATGTCAATGCCTACCAACTTTCCATATGAATGATTTCACTCACCACTCCCCTTTCATGTTTAAAATTTCCATGTTCCAAAAAAATTATAAAAATAACTTCATATTTTTTACATATAAATACATTTTTCACTTCAGTTATTCCTTTAAAAAAACTAAAATTAAATAAATACTTATACACATATAAATTTATGTTTCAATATATATAAATATTTAAATTCATTGGCAATCACTGGTGAGATTTGGTGCAACAAAGAATTAAGACAATTAGCCTTTTCATGTACTCTTAATAAAAATAATAACAAACATATGTGTATACAAGCGTACATTGATAAACTCATTAAATAAATTTTATTAAAGAAGACATAAAATGATAAAAATTATTTTTGAAAACTCATCCCTGAACAATAATTTGATAGATCCATTTTCTTTTTCAAAAATAAGATTTTTTTACACAGAAAATATTTGGGTAAATATATAAACCTTTCTTGTAAAATTATAAAAATTTTAAATTTCTATTCACCTAAGATAACATAAATATAATTAAAAATTCTTAAAAAAATAAAATAAACACATTTAAATAAAAAATAAAAAATTAATAATGAACCATTTTTAAACTAAAAATTACATCCTTAAATATATATATATATATATATACATATACATCCTAAATATAAGAACCAGTATTCATAAAATATAATGGGATTTAAGTGAAATTGATCATGTTGTATAATTTCTTAAAATGAAATTATACATTCAGAAATGAAACCCCCTCACATAAATTTAAAACACTTTTGTTCATAATTACAATGCTTGAAAATGATGTAATACATATAAAACATGAATTTTAGAAATATTATATATATAAACATATTCATTATAAATATAAACATGGATGTTTTTTAAAATAATATAAAATATATACCCAATAAATTACATAAATATAAGTATGATAATACTGATACCAGTGGAATATTGGAAATAAATAAACATGAAGTTTGAATACGTAGGCATAAATTTGAAAATAATTTATACATAAAAATTAGTTTAAAATAAAAAATAAGTCCCTATATATATTTATAAACATGAAACTATAAGTCTTGAAGAATTGAATAAACTTGAAATTGAAAATAATATGTGTGTTTGTGTTGTTAAATATAATAAAATATAAATATTAAATCAATATATATATATATATATATCTTAGATTTTGAAATAAATATAATATTTTTAAAAGAAAATTCCTCGTACATAAAATTTTAATTTCTAAATACACACATTCCAAATTTGAGTACATAAAAAGATAAATAAGTTTGAAATTTAAAATTATTATATATTTTTATGTTGAGATTTCAAGGATTTAAATTCGAAAAAAATAAAATACATATATATAAAAAATTTCTGAAATAAAAATAATTAGTCCTCTTTCTACAATACTATAGACCGATGAAATATGGAGGTATCTTACTTGTGGTTTTCTAACCAAGGGTAGGCATTGCGTTCCTTTTTTCCAGAGAGAACTTGAATCAGGTGGACAATGGAAGAGGGGAAGGATTTTGGATTGGGTAGGGACTCTTCCAGTGGGTGAATGAGGTTCTCTTTATGGTTTTTATAAGTATATATACTCCTATTAATTTGTTCCAATTTCATGCATTGGAATTTTATGAAAAATTTAAATTTATTATTGATAAAGAAACAACGTGACTATTCTCTATGAGTTCAATTTGAGGTGTTTTAGTATCTTTTCCTTCTAGTGTAGGGTCCCAACTATACCGGATAAAATAAAAAAAATATTTTATTTGAAACTTAATATAAATGATAAATTTAAATTGTAAAATGATTGTGCATATCTATTTTAGGCGTGTTTTCTTTCTAATGCCTCTTCAAGAAGAAATATTTCAACTAGTTATGTATAAAGGACAAATATATTGGAAATAATATTGAAGGTATGGTATTTTTACTATGGGGAAATTATTAGTTTTAGGTTATTGTATGATGGATGAGATTGATGGTCTGCCATGTGGTTATAGAACATCGAAGATAGTTCTTTCAATGGAGAAATCATCTGTGAGGGTTTTAATGTAGATGTGAAAAATTGAGGGGCTCAATTTGTGCCATGATGACGAAAATGTTTCTCGAGATTGAACGAATAGTTGAGGCGAGCTAATACAATTTCTAGGATTTATTGGGATAAAAAATTTTGATCCCACATTGAAACTGATCATAAATTCCCACTATAATATAATCTATGTAATAACATTTATTTGGTAAAAAAAATAGTTGGGCCCTATACATTGGACCAAATAGGTGAACATTGCTAAATATTCTACACACTAGGTCGTGGCATGCCTAAGCTATATTTGGATGGTTATTCACTTAAATATTTTCTCCTACACATGGATAATATTTCCTCAACCACCACTACAGTTAGACATGGTCGACACTTCCCACTGTGATTGACCCGTAGTGGTTATTATGTGGTTGAGGTCTCCCATAGTACCCATGTTGGTTGGTTGCATTAATTTTTATCATACTATATTTTAACTATAACTTATATTATTTTAAACTCATTCTCAAGTGATAAATTTTTATAGATAAATTAACAACTTAATTAATTCATTTTTTTAATGTTTATCATTTTCCTATTGACAATATGTAATTATTTATCTTTCATAACATGAACCTCTATGTAGTATTTATTTATTTTATAATTATAGTCTAAATTGAATCATATATATATATAATTTAAAAAAGTATTTCATTGGTTATATCATCATTTTATTATTACTAACATTTTCTTTTCCATTGAAAAACTCAATGACTATAAACTGATGACAAAATAATTTTCTATATAAATAGTCAACCTTGAAGGAATTTAAAATTGAACCTGACTCTACATGATTGGAAAACTCCTCTATGAAAAGATTGTATTTTTATACCCCTTATTATGTGTCCTAGACATCGCTCAATTTGGAGGGATCATACCCATAGAGGATCCAAAGGATTATGGTTTTTATGGGGTTATTCTAATTTTTTTTGCTTATTTTTCTCTTCTATTACTGATAGATCTTACTAAATTGTTTTCTCCTTGACTAGTTGAAAAAATTTCTAATGAGGTGTTCCTGTATCCATGTATGAGTTTGTATCTAATTTTAAAAATATACAGTATTACAATCGTGGATGGGTTTTGGAGACTTGTTTCATTTATTTAAACATCAAACACACACTTAACATACTTTGGTTTTACATTCATTGTATTTAATAATATTTCTAAATACTATAAAATGACCAAAACCACCATAATTAAATAATTTAAGTTGTATATTCATGTTCAAATTTACCTATCATGTTTATACATTTCAATAAATAAGTTAAATGCTTTTAAGATTTTCACATCCACATTAGAATATCAATTTAAAGAACCATCATGATCATTCTAAGAAGAAATATTCTTATCATTATAATATTTCTAAGATTTTATTGAAATTTCATTTCAGTATATTAACTATTTCCTAAAAAAATAAAACTTATTCAATTCATAAGAAATTATAATAATAAAATAATCCTCAATAGGATTATCAACTGGTTCATTTTCTTCCAAATCGATACTTAACATCATTTTTTTTCTAGAAGGATAAGTAAATTTTTAAAAAAAATATCATAATCATAAAAAAATTAACCACTACCTTTAATATTACAAAAAAACATCATTTATCTTTTTGAAGAAACTATCAACAGACTCATAAAAAATAATCATAAGATCTCTGTTATTATATCTACAAAACTAGAACATAGGCCACCTAACTTTTCAAATTTTTAATATTTATTTTCATGATTGACCTAAATATATTATTATATTTTTAGAAATTTTATGTTTATAATTATAACTAATGTTGTGAGTAGTATAAGATATGATAATGGTATTTTTGAAGATTCTTCATATTGTTGAAAATATTTTACTTATCCTACTATATAAATTTAATTGTTATGTATTGTATTTTGAAGAAAATAAAAAAGTTAATATTTTTAGGGATGATTTTTATAGTATTATAATTTCATATGAAATTATGGAGGATGATTTTTTAACGTGTAAAAGATCAAATGGAAATTTTATTTAAATCCTTTAAATTTTATAATGTTAAGGATATTTATTTTGTGTATGATGATGTTGGTTCTCAAAATTATGATTCTAATATTGATGTGGAATATTTAAAAATTATTTCTATTATTTTAAGAAATTTATCAATATGATTTGGAAATGTAAAAGTGAAGTTATAACCTAAATGAATTATTTTTTTTCTTTTGGAAATTTTGTAGCAAATTTTTCCAAGCTAAAATAAGACGAAGTTGATGATTAATAAGATAAAAGGCCAAAGAGATACTCAATGAAGAATTATTACAGTCCAAATTTACCTTCTAGAAAAAGGGAATGGCTCTCCCAAAGAACAAAAATAAAAAATTTTAATCTATACATAAGTAAGGTGAATGTTATTTAGAGGAATAATAGGTTGACACTAACAATGATATTAGTGAAAAAATACATATTATTAAAGTTAATGATAAATATTTCAATAGTGATGTAGGCAATTATTTTAAAAATAAATATTAAGTAAATAAAATAGAGTTCAAGATTTATAGTGAATTAATAGTGTAACACTATGATAATTTAAAATAATAAAGTTATATTTGATAGTGTATACAACAAATAACACCAAACATAAAAGAACCACGAAAAATAGCATTTACATATTATTGTTATAACCTAGTTTCAAGATTGAAGAGTTAACATATGAGAAAATGAAATAAAATATAAACATATAATGGTAATTATCTATAAAATTTTATATGTTGACTCTTAAGAAATTATCACAAAAGTTTTTGTATAGTCATTTTATGCTTAAAAATATGATACCTTTAAAAATTATTTTTATTTATTATTGTACATTGATAATATAATTAATGAATGTTACATTTAGTAATTTTACTTCATAAAAGGGATATAATTTTCTAAAATAGATTATCAAAATTATCTTATGGTGAAATGTTCTTATTTTATTATAATGATTCATTATTCAGTGAATAGTAAAAAATAAATTTTTGTACAACTCTCATTTCTTTTCATTAAATAAAATATTTTAAAGTATTATTATATTTTTAATTTGGTCTAAAAATAATATATGATACATTTTAATTAATATAATCAAAATTATTTCATTTAAATTATTAATTTTCATTATTTTGGTAAAAATCTATTTTTGTTGTTAAAAACACATTTTTAGTCATTACTTTTTTTAAGTGTGTAAAATTTTCAAATATTAATTAGTTTAAATAAAATATAATAATAAATGATTTAAAAGAAAATTATCGATTATATATATCTATATAAACTGAAATTCATTTAGTGTTGATTACTAGTCATTGAGTTAATGTATGATTGTAGTTTCGTTAAAAAAATTATTTTTTCATGAAAACTCATTTTTCTTCACAGTTTAGGAGATAATTTTGAAATTAATTTATAAATATTATTGATATTTAGTTTTTTAAACATTTATTAGATATTTTTAATAAGTTAAATTATTATTATTTAATATGGTCAAATAAATTTTATTTAAAATTAATACCAAAAATAGTAAATATTAATTACTATAGTAAAAGGATAAATCAGTTTAAATAGGGTTAAAAATATGAGACGACAACAACATTTTTCATTTATGACATTATTGGATGAATTATTTAAAGCCTTAACACCTTAGTCATCATTTTTATTTTTTATAGGACACTTTTCCATGAATGTGACCTATATAATAATTTAAGTAAATGCAAAGAAAAAATGTCACTCTCTTGTATTTAGAAAAATATTTTGTGTTCCCATTGGAAAAAAAATATTGTATAGTAATTATAATAACAATTTTTATAGTAATAAAATTATTTTCATGATATTAATTTGTTAAGAAATTTTAATAATTATTTAATATCATTAAATTTGTATGAAACAATGATACAATATAACTTAAATTAAAAATAAAAATTTATGATTTCAAAAATTCTAAAAGTAATAAAATTAGATTGTGTTATTATGTTACATGAATTTTTTAGATACATATAGATTGTAAAGGATATTAAAAAATTCTATAGTCAAATTCCATCTTTGGTTTTGTGTCTTTAATGACATATTGAATGAAAAGTGTCAAAATTGATATTAAAAATATATTATTAAATTATTTATAAATCCTAAAAAATTAAATGGGATATGTTGAATAATATATGGTAAAAATTTCAAATGAAGAAAATTTATTATTCAATTTTCACAATATATGTAAAATTATAACCCATTAATAGTGAAAATGATGTTGTCGTAGTTACGGTTAACATTGGTTAATTAAGTGGTTAATCCAAATTATAAGGATTAAAACACCACAAAAATATTCAAAAATTTAATTTTTAATGGGATACCAACAACATATTAAATTATCATCGAATTTTAGTCCATTTGGATAAATTTTTCTATAGAATGATATTTCTATATTTTAATTTTTTTAATTAATTCAAAATGTTCCCTCCCTAAACTTATAAAATAGATCCATATCATATATTTTTTCACACATAAATATAATTTTTTCTTAAGAAAATACAATCTTGATTCTACTCCTTATATCACATAACATGGAATTGAGTTATTTTTTTTTATTATAAAAACCTCATAGTAAGGTTTTTTGTGAAAATATAAAGAGGTTGTTTGAAGAATATGTATTATTCCTAACCTATCATTTCTATTTAATTTCTTCTACTGTCTACTTAAAATATTTCTCAAACATGATGATATAATAAAATCAGTATCTCTCATACATGGATATTTTGTCATGTTAATGTATTAACCTATATACATATCATCTTCTATCAAATGGGAAACGAAACTGTTGATTGTTTGAATTCTGGATTTCCACCGCGTGAATTGATGTAAATTATTTTTCCATCACTACTTCTCATGGATTGATATATTGATGGATTTAACACACACATATATATATGATATATATTAAATAATTATACTTATTTAATTATTATATCACAAATACCTTCTTACCTTGTAGTGTATTGGAAAATAGAAATGTAATTCGTTGGTAAGAATGGACTAACAATTCCATGAAGTGATGCGATGCTTTTTTTATTTATGATTTACATGGATGGTAATAAGGATATATTTAATATATATATATTATATGATATATATGATATAATAATGAATCAATAACTTTTAATTAATATTTAAATCTCTTTAATTCGATATGTTGAAATGTCAAAAATAGTGTTGATGAATATGTGCGACTTGCTGTCTCTGTCAACACTGTATTTAATTATTCTATCTCTAAATTTTTTCAAAATATCGAAAATTTTGTATAATGAATATGAATTATATTCATATATTTATCAAAAAAATTATATTATGGAATCATTATCAAATTTCAATGAAAAAAACTATAGAACCAAAACATAAATGAACAACGAAGTAGTTATGACTCGGAACAATGGTTTTAATAATTAATTGTAATAAAATGGTTGATAAAAGGTTATAAATAAATCATATATGGTATGATATATATTATTATGGTTATATAATATATTTATCTTAAATATTTATTTATTATAAAATATTGTTTAACATGTGCGAAGGACATCAGACCTTAGGGAATAGATTTTTGTCCCAATTGTATTTTTGGGAGACACATGAAATATTCACCACATGTTTCATATTTTTGGAATACATAAAAACCATGAATGTATTAGATTTTAATATTTATAAAATTTATAGTGATTTTATAATATAAATATTGTAATTTATTTCACAGTGATTATGAATCAAAAGATTCCAATGTGGTAGCTCTTTTATGTTACAATATGATTTCTCATTAGGATTTTTTATGATTATATTTTTAATGTGGAAATATCATGATATACTTTATAATAATATCATAAATTATATTATAATATGGTTATTTTTTGATAATAAACTATTTCATTTCATTTTCCTCACTTTATGTACTCAAGATATCGAATGCATATTTGAATGGAAAATAAAATTAATTTCTCTCTTCAGTCGAAAGGAATTTTTCTCCAATGTGTACATTTTCTAAAATTGCTTTCAATAATTTTTTTAGTATTATACAATGATTGTTTAAATAAATTTGTACCATTTCTTATGTTTTATAACATTATTTAAAAGGTATATTCTTTTTGTTCTTTAATGAGGTGCTTTTTGACTTCTTTTACTGAAAATTTTAATGGAATCGTGGTTTTTTCACATATGACGTGAACTAAATTTCACACTATAACGACCATTCAATTATTTGACGATTTCCTTAAAAATACCCAAGTTTAATTTCTAATTTTATTTTTTATTTAATATTTTTATAATTTTTATATTCTAAATAGGTTATTTAAAAGTTAAAATTATATTCTAGTCAAGAAATGTTCCATGTGATCTTCTAAAATAAATTTCTATATTAGATGAAATCCTCTAATGTTTACAACCCATTATAGAGTATATGATCCCATGATCACATCCTTTTTATTTACCCTAATGGTTTATTATTATGATGAAATTATATTTATGATAACCATATCTTTTACCATGGGTTACACCAAGATGATTTGATGAAATGATTATGAAACCCATTTCTTTCCCATGGGTTATTCCAAGATGAATAGTTTATGAACCCTATAACTATTTCAAGATTAATTATATGATGAATGTCTTAATATCTTGTGTAACACATTTGTATGAATTTAATTATGGTATAGGTATATCTAAATTTATATATCCCTTAAATTAATTGGTAAACATGGATTCTAATGTGATAAATAAGACAAGAATGTTGAGTGAACCTAGTTCAGTAAATGAATCTTCCACTGTGATATTTTTGGGAGTGGTACATGACTAAAAAGATGGTTTGTGTAGTTATCTCAATCCACTATGATAGTGTTGGATTTAATACTTGAATAATAATTAAAATTTTCAATTATTATTAATATTCCAAAAATTATTTCTTCTGTTAATTTTATGTAATCATGGATAATTTTATCCGATCCATTTACGATTCATGTCCTATGAAACAACATGATTTATTCCATGACTCTTGATTATAAACTATTATTCGAATGTTATGGTTTCCAAATGTTTTTATCATGTTCTCATACACTTAGTATCATGTTATGTTTAAGTGATCATTGATATCTGCTTTTTTTACCCATATGAAGAATATTAGTGTACTATTTCCTATATTTCCAATCCCTAGGTTATTTTGATAGGTATTTAGTATAAATTGTATAAGAATAGATATAGTAATGATGAAGTTAGTGGGAGATGATTTTTTTCACCAATTAACTAGTTGTTTATGTATCCATGTTTCTAAAGGAATTAGGCCAGTACAATTTTTTGCATGGATCATTACGTTATATAATGAATATTTCTCTAATAATGTGTAATATATATGAATTGAAATTAATGGCCTCTATTGTTGGTATTAGGGAAAGGATTATTTATCCATTAGAAATTATGATGAGAAAACATTAATAAGATCCCTTGGGAAAATCATAAGTATATGATAATGTCCTATGTTTTGGTAAATAAAGAAGAATAGTTTTCTTATATAAAGTCCCATTCATGATACTTTAAGTGTATATGGTGTAATAATTTTATACATCTAGGTGTAATAAACCTAAATAGTTTCCGCAGAGTATATCTGATCCATCATACTAATGCACGGTGAGTGTGACCTTACTGGGCACCTTGTTTTACATTCCTAGGGGATATACAAGGGTTAATTCATATCCTTTTACAAATAATTATAAAGGATTTTAATATGTTATTAGAAAAAATAAACAAGGATAAAATAATGTATTCTAAAATATAAAATAAGGTTTCATAATTTATATATACCAAAAATGATTTTGTTGTTTGACACTGTGATTCTTTTTTCTCACACTGTGATTTTTTGGTTTTTGGAAACGGCTGGAAAAAAGAGAAATATTGTTAACAATGATTGTGAATAAAAATATGGTGATTATGAGCAACCAAGTTGGATATTTAATCAAGAGAAACATATTTTTATTATTAATAATAATTTATCATGATATATGATTAAAAACTTTCACATTAACCAATATTAAGAGACCAATAAAAATATATGGATAGAGTTCTCATAGATATCAGATAACGGATACGACAGAAGAAAGAATACACAATTTCATTCATGTCAAAATATTGAAAGAGAGACCCATGGTAATTCCCTAATGTAAGAGTATAATGATTTATTTTTTGAAATAAATCTTATAGATCAATGAATGTATAAGGATTTATATTTATTATGTATGGGGAGCATTGAAATTATACATGTAAATACCCTAATCTGAGGGTTAACTTTTAGACCAAGGAAGGTAATATCCCCTCAAAATCATTAAAGTGAACAAATAAAAGTGTTTATTTATTGGTATTTTATAATAATGTAGTTGAATTATTATATCAATGATATTTAATTTATAAGAATCATGAAACATCAAAGAATTATTACAAAGTATTTTTCTTTAATGATTTGAAAGCTTATGTTTAATGATACTGATGACATAGAAAAGTGATATATATAAGAATGGTGATATTTTATGGAAAACACATTTTTGAGGGAACCATGACACTTAATAAGTGTCTAATTTTGATGTAATAATAATTAGTTTAGATAGAGAGATGATAGACATTGGTGATGTAAATCAAAAAATATTAGAGTCCTTAAAAAAGAATAGTTGTTTTTTAATAATTTAATTTATGATAGAGTTTACTAAATTTTCAAGTTCATGGAATATATTGGAAAAAATGGGAAATTATTTAATGAAAAAGGATATTGTTAATTTTTTAAAATATTTAACTTTTTACTGTGGTTTTATGGTGAGTCATGTTATTATAATTTTTCAAGATAATGTATTATTGTGGTATTCACGTGTTGGGCATGTGAACTTATGAGAAACATTATATTTTTTGTTCATATTTGTTAAATTTATATTGAAAACATTATTTGGAAAATATTTAAAATGTGTTCTTTTAGAAATTTTCAGCCATATTTTTCTGGATTCTTAAGGTTAACTACATGTTGAATGGATGAAGTTGATATTTGGGAGTTAATGTTAAGGTTATTGGGATTAACATAATATATTGTATTTCTTGTGATAAAATTATTGGTCTGGGTAAATTTTAGAGATAAAATAAAAGTATTTTAACTATTTTATAGTTCATATGATCCATTAAAAAATATTTTTATTTCTTTAGGTATAAAAAATTTATCACATATATTAATTTCTTGGAATAAGAAATAAAGTAGAAAATGATATAAGAAAACCCAGAGGATTGCATTATGATTATGATATGGAAATAAATATAATATATAAGTCTTTTTATTCTCTCTATATTTATAGTAAAATAATCTTTCATATTTAGGAAAAGGAAATTGATATAAAAATGTGATACAATTACCTTCAATTTTAAAGATTCAATTTCCTTTTAACGTCTCACATATTTATAGATTTTTGGAAGTTAAATTTCTCCTAACCATGTTATATGCCACATAGTATTAGTTAGTAAGTGTTATTTTTCTCATCAAGTTCAAAATTATGAGTTCTTATTAAATTAATTAAAGTTTTGGAAATTATTATTTTTATTCTAGATGACCTTCATATTTCCCATTACCTCTTCATAAGAGGCTATTTTTCTAAACCTATTTCTTTGTGAATTTTCATCACTGATATTTTCAAATATCAAAACTGTGATTTCAGATATCTATTTAAAATTATGAGGATTCAATTTTTTAAATTTTTTTGGGATGTAACAACCCATGATTTTAAAAGAAGAACATTATATTTGATAGTTTATGTGATATCCCATAACGATCTTAAACGACCGGTGAAATATATTATTTAGATAAGACCATTATAAACTATTATTTGTAATGGTGGGTATAAATAAGATTAAATTCATTATTAAACATATAAATATAGGTTTAAAAATAAATATAAACGTAATGATTAATTCTTAAGAAATAATCTCATAATTTAAAGTAATGTAATTTTATGATTCAAAAATATGTTTTCATAAAAAATAATTTTTATTTCATTTTTTTCGGGGATAATAAAATTAATTTATCAAAAAAAAATTAATGTTATTTTATAAAAATTATATAATTTTCTATATCTAAATATGAAAATTATCATCAGGTCCAATTTTTGGACTTTTCTGAAAAGATTGTTTTTCCAATGAAGAGTGAAAAATGTTATCTTTTGTAAAATTATAATTTATATTCACTAAATAATGTATTTTAAAGTACTATTATATATTTGATTTTTCATTAAAGTGATATTTTTTCCATTTTATTTTAAATAATATAATTTATATCATTTTAGGTAGTAATTTCCATTATTTTAGTTTAAATCAATTTTTATTCTTAAAAATGATTTTTTTCTAAAAAATGTTTTTAAGTACATAAAATTTTCCCCTATTAATTAATAAAAATAACCCATATAGAATAATTACTTAAATTAAATATATATAATATGTATCTCTATATTTATTTCTAAATTAATATAATGAATATTACTAGTCATAGAGTTAGTGTCAAATCATCTTTTCCCTAAAAAACGCATTTTTCTAAGAAACCTTTTTTATCACGCTTTGTATGAAATAAAAAAAAATTAATTTATGAAATTTATAAAGAAGAAATTTTTTAAAATGGATTACATATTTTGAATCAGATAAATTAATATTATTTAATATGTTCAACTTTATTTTTTTCTTAATAAATAGTAAAAATAGTAAAAATTCATCCTCATGATAAAATAGTAAATCACACTAAACTGGATAAAGCAAGGGGATAAGCCCAACATTTTTCATCTTCAATGTTATTTTACCAATATATTTTGACCCTATCAAATAAAGTTCAATATTTATTTTTTATTAACCATTTTTTCAAGAAAGTAACCTATATAATTATTTATGAATAGAATAAGACAAAATGTCGCTCTCTTACATTAAAAAATATATTATGTGTTCGTATAGTGAAAAATTAAAGTTATCAATGAATATTATAGGTTATTTTCAGAATAATGATATTATTTTCATGATAGTAATTAATATCTACTATTTATTAATTATATAATTATCTTAAATTCTTACACAATTCTGACACAATATTTCTTCAATTATTAAAAAATAGAATAAATGATTTTAAAAATATTAAAAGCAATATAATTTTTTGAGTTATATTGTTACATGAATTTATTAGATACATATGAAATATTAAGGTTGTGATAATATTCTATATTCAATTTCCATATTGGTCTTGGGGACTTTAATGTCAAATAAAGTGAAAAGTGTCAAAAATGACGTTAATAATATTTTATGAAAATATTTTTTTTAACGAATAATTTAAAAGTAATAAATATATTTAAAAATGACAAGGTGAAAAATATATGGTATAAAATTAAATCCAATGAAAAATTAAGATCCAATTTTCACATTATAAATAAAATTATAACCATTTAATATTGAAAAATATGTTAATGTTGTTATGGATAAAATTTTATAACTATTGAGTTAAATCAAAAGTTAAGAATTAAACCACCACATAAACCCATAAAAATTTTAACTATTTATGTTATTGGAAAAAAATCATTACTTTTTATTAAATATATATCCAGTTTAAGTAATTTTTTCTAGATAACTACCTTTTTATATTTTAATATCTTAATAAATTCCGAAAGTGCCCCCCCCCTCACTTATAAATTGCAACCTCATATTCTCTTTTCTTTGAAAATAAAAATAATTTTTTCCAGTAAATCATTGAAAACATACACTCATTAAATACCTAAAAGTGAAGCGTATTCCCTATTTTTAATATAAAACCCTCCTTTGAAGGCTTTTGGTTAAAAGCTAAATATGTTTTCTGAAGAACTTAGGGTTTCAGTTTTATTTCTTCCACAATATCATTTGAATAATAATATAACATTATTCTATAATAAAATAAATATCTAAAAAATAATTATATTTTATTATGTTAATTTTTTAACTTATATCAATCACTTCTACCATCAAATTGGAAAGAATATTGTTGATTGTGTGTTTGGTGGACTACCGCCTCACTAACTGATGTTATTCATTTTCTTATCTTTGTATCTCATGGGTGGATATATTAAATTATTTAAATCATATATATTATATTTATTAAAAAATTATACATTTACTATATTAATTTTTTATATACCTTATTAGGTTTTAATCTAATGGAAAATGATAATGTCACTCATGCATACATGTTGATTATCATCTCTAAAAAGTGATTTGATTTCTTCCTTTTTCTAAATACATGAATGGTATTAATGATATATTTAATAAATATTTATTATATTTCTTATATAATAATTATTACATAAATTCTAATTAATATTTACAATTATTTCTTTCTACCCATCAAAAATTTAAAACAACATTCACGTGTACGTATGGCTTATTGTCTACATCAATGGTATATTTCATTTTTTATCTCTAAATTTTCTTATAAATATATATATATATATATATATATAATGAATATATATTAAATTTATATAATGATAATAATTCATAATATCATTGAAACATAATCAAATTATAAGGACAAAAACTTTCAGACCAAAATATACATGAAAATCAAAGCAATAATAACCCGAAATATTGATTTTAATAAAGAATTATTAATAAAGCGGTTCATAAAATGTTATAAATAAATAAAATATGGTATTATATATATATATATATATAATTTATGAATATTTAATATATTTATATAAAATCTTTATATATGATACAAGAGTTTCGAACATATATGAAGGTAGTCATACCCGAGGTAATGGATTTTCATCCTACTTTTATTGATGTGAGACACATGCCATATTCACTAGATATTTCTTTTATATGGTTTATATAATTCCCATAAATGACTTTTTATTATTATTATTTTGATAATTAATAGGTTTAAATAATAATATAATATTTTTTCCTTTATTTGATATTGTAGTTCAAAAGTTACCCTAGTTTAAAGGGTTTTATATTAGAATTTCATTGTTTATTATGATTATTTTTTAGTATTTGTTCGATGCTAATATTTAATGGTATAACTCCAATAAATCTCATGAAATTTATTTTCCTCTTTCTATTAATATAAAATAAATTATTTCCATTCATTTTCCTCCCCTTATGTACTCATGATATCGAAATATTTTCTTACTTTAAATCAACTTTATTTTTCTATTCGGTCGAAAACAAATTCTCATCCATGACCATGTTTTCAAAAAATTGTTACCTAAATGTTTAAAGTATTCAACATTGATTGTTTAAATATATGTTTTATTCTGGTTTTACTTTTTCTAAAATGGTTTAAATAAAATATTATTTTTATTTTATGAATGTCGTACTTTTTAAAAAAATTTAATGAAAATTTGAATGGAATATTAATTTTAACATACATATAAAAAATAAAATTTACAACCATAATGAACATTAAATGATTTATAGAATATATTAAATGTTTATAAATTAATTTTAAAAGATAATTTTTCCATTAATATTTTGTAAATTTTCATTTTTAAATTAATTTATTTTGGAGTGAAAATGTTAATTTAATCCAAAAAAATGTTCTAAATGATATTTTAAAATATTCATCCTTATAAGACGACATCCTTTGATATTTTAAAATTTTATTGGTGATTTGATCAAATGATATCATCCATATTAATTTTTTTGATGTTTTATGATTTTTATGAAAATATATTTATGAAACTCGTTCCTTTTTACACAGGTTAAGATTTGACTGTTTAATGAAATGATTAAAAAACACATTTTATTTTAATGAGTTATGTAATATTGAAAGATTTTTGAATCCCATTAAATTTTCATAGGTTACGATATAAAGAATATTTTATGATATTGTGGAACACATAATGATAATTTTCAATATGTGAAAAGTGTGGTCGAAATTATATGAAAAATAACTAGGTAAAGATAGATATATAATGAGATAAACAAGAATATAATGATGGTGAACCAAGTTTAGTAACTGAATCTGTAGACTATAAATGTCTTGGGTGTAAATATTTACTACTAAGATCGTTTTAGGATTTAACCAAATTCCCAATGGTTGTCTCAGCATTAGGCCTTGACAACTAAGAAAATAATTTTTTTTGCTTATGTGTATGTCACAAACTTATGTTTTATTCTAATTTTATGCTCTAATAGACCAAGTTATTTGATCACTTTATGATTCATATGTGTTGAAATTTCATGATTTATTCAATGAATCAATATTAAAATATATGATATAAATGGTTTGGTTTTCAAATGTTATTATCATTTTCTCATACCTTTATTATCATGGTATGTTTATGTGATCACTGATATCTCACTTATTTAGAAATATTGAGAATTTAACATTACCTGTTCTCAAGATTCCTTTCCCAAGGTTCTGAAGAAAGGTGTTAAGTATGACAAGTTTAACAAGGGATATATTTGTGAACAAATTAGTGGGAGATGATGTAGATCACTTATGTAATTGTTTTTTATGTATCCAAGTTCCTAAAGATAAAATAACTATATTATTTTAGTGTGTATCATTATGTTATATAATGAAAATACATCATATAAGATGTAAAATCTATGTACAGAAAGTATGGGTTTCTATTGGATCATATGATAGTTAGGTTTTTGGTATAACCATCACATAAACCTAATCCTCAATATATGAAGTATATGTTCCCTAATCCCAGCATGGATGATTTCTATGGGTAATAGTGTAATAATGAATTTTGACCTAAGAAGCGTGTGATATAGTCCTTCAACCATGAGTGAGTTCCTAAGTATTTCTTATGAGACATGTAACACTTCATGGTCATCCTATCATGGATTTTAAATCCTGATAAGGCTTGTCTTGATGATCATCCCAATTAATACCATTTTCATCAAATATTATGGAAAAATATTAAATATTTATTCCTCTTCAAGGTAATAGTACAAAAATTAATAGATGATTGAGGTGTAATGTTGAATAGACCAAAGTGACATGTTACCTACATGGTATCCACCATTACTGGTTTAAAGAGAGAATGAAATCATGTTTTGAATAGAAATTTGTATTTGGACAACATGAAAATGAGTTAATCCTTCACATGATATCATTTTGGTATGACTAAACTAACAAATAATTATAATAATTACCCTACATACGTTGTAAATAAACTTTCAATATCAAGGACTTATAAAAACTTATGTAATCGATAGAATTAAAAAATTGAACAAGATAAAGAACACCTAAGGGTCCCCACACTAATTCAGAATCTTATAGGATTCAAAATCCTATAATTTAGAACATGTAAACCTCCCAACAAAATAAAACCCTATTCTAATTAGGTAATTTAATTCTTCTTTGTTAATTTCATTCAGATGAATAATTTATTATATATAGAAGAGGACAAAAAATATAAATATTTCTCAACATTTTCTAATGTTTGAGGCCTCCATGTTAATTTAATACATGATAAAGGTCTATATATTATTGAAGGAGCCATTTAAAACCACATAATTCATACAGAGGAAATAATAATAATGAAAATTCAAAAATCCTTGAGTTTCCAACAAATTTATCCATGTCTATCCCAAAATCACTCTACTTGATTTCCGTTGGTAAACCTCCTGGATAGAACATTGCCACACATTCATCAAATATTCTAATGAGATATATTTATCTAGTTATAAAATCCATAATTTAATCACTACCCCAAAAATAATTTTTAACCCCTCTAAAACCTTAATTCCCATGATACTCCTATCTCAGGAATGAGTCCATGACAGGAGACAACAACCTTTATCCTAGAAGTAACATGTATTATAGAATATCACAATTATTTCCACATTACTCACAATTGTATTGTATATTAACTTATCCAATGAGATCATATAATCCCTTAACAAGGCTATAAAAATACCATTTCTTCCTAAAACAAATTTTATATCCACTATTGTGTACCACATCAAGTATGACCTCATAGTGCATCATAGTATCATCTCTTTTAATGATAAGTAAAAGAGATATATAATAGAAGAACTCATTATCCCCCTATATGTTTTTACATTTCTTAATGATATTTTAATTAATTATATACTATGTATAGTGGTTTTTATATCAACCTTATTCTTTCTAAGAAATATCAACTTTGTGGATTCATGGGGGCCAAAATAACTCCATTCAATATGAAATTCAAATGTTGTGATAAAAGTTATATGATATCTATAGTGAAAATAATAATGAAAAAAAAAGTTTAAAGACCTATGATTAAACATTTTATTCATAGGGGTTAACACATGCATCACATTTAGTTTCATACAAGGAAGACCCTGGATGTATTCCTATGATATATTTACATACTCTTACTTTTAATTACTTAAGTACACTATTGATGTGAAAGTGGGGTTATTCAGTATGGAAATTCCAATTTTAACTCATAAAATACTTAGAACATCGTTTTATGATATTAAAAAGGGTATTTATGTTATCTCCAATTATAAATTCTTCATTAATAATCACCCTATAAGGTATGGTAATACACTTATATAGTCCTTGGGTTGAACAAATGGAAAATTTATTTCTCTTTATTCAATATATTGATGTAAAAAATGTAGAACTCAAAATCCAACTTGTACTCAGATAAAATGGGTAAAATTACTTCAATAAAATCTTTTCTTATAAGGTAGAATATTTGATATAATTTCTCTACCTCGAAATAATATTATATTTCCATTCCCTATGGTCAATATAAGGGGCATAGTTATGGAAAACTTTTACATGAATAAGATTTTCTAGGAAACAAACTAAACATAAATATTGGTTTTTTATAAAAAAATAAACATTATCAGAATATTATATGAGGATTTTGAGACTCTTCACCATTTTCCTTATATCTATAAAAAAATCCTCTTTATAAAATCCAAATATCAATAATCTATGAAAAAAAATTATAAGGAAACACGCTAATAAAATTTAGAGAAAGTAAATGGATTATCTATCTCCCCTAACCTGGATGAATGGGATCTTGTTGACTATTCTATATATGTTTAATAATGAATTTTGAAAAATATTCTTAAAATTATATTGGTTAACCTTTTAGATAATATATCATATGGACCAAAATTTATAATTTTTTTTACCCCTAAATTACATGGTAAGAATGTCACTTTAGTCAATAATCAAAGGGATTTATTTTCATGAACTTATATGGGTATAAAATAGTTCAAACAATAAGTATTTGTTAACTACCTCAATCTTTTAGTTTATCACCATGGTCAGAAAAACTTTTTGAGGAATATTTATCCATCTCATGGGGCATTAATGGGAGTTGAAGTGGAGAATTTTATCAACAATCATTTTTTTCAGAAGTTTTATTATCTAAATGTTTTTCTAATATCATCCCAATAAAAAAGAAGAGATATTAAATTGTGTTATGTGTTTTATTTTGAGACTTCAAGAAGTAGTAAATAATGAAAAAATTTACATTTCTATTCATGGAATTATTCATTAATGAAATTTTATTTTTCAAGTACCTCTCTTTAATGGATGGGTATTATAGATATACTAAAATATTTATGTCTCATGAAGATGAATAATACATATTTTTTAAATCACCATAATGGTTGTATTAATATTAGGTCATCTCATTATGTCTAAGGATTTATAAGTCCAACAACCAATATTCCACGAGAATTTTTTTAAATATTTTCACGAAAAGATGGTAGAGTATTATATTTGTATCTTGGTAGATAACCCCACTGACATTGTTCCCACCTAGATAAATTTATTTTAGTGATAAAAATGTATAATAACTAATATTAAGGATAAACATAGTAAATATCACATTTGTGGTCACCTATAGAAAATATATTTAATATTCGGTTCACTTACTAGGCATTGTGAAAGGTCTTGAAATGAAAAATTAAATCCTCAATATGCTCCCAATTGGGAACCATTTGGAGTTGATAGGATCCTAAGGATCAGTGACCAAAATTAAGAATAAAATTTCCAATATTAAGGTATAACATATACCATTATAAAGGTAAACAGTGAATATAGAGATATAACAATGGGATTAATATTGAAAAGGTAAATTTGGAATCTTAAATTATGAACTTTTACACACCTTAGTCTTGATTCCACCCATTCAAAAAAAAATTCCTTTATACTTCATTAATTTAATATACATTTTTAATTATTTCTAGTTAATATAAATTACAAAAATGTGGAAACAATACTAGACTACTTCAGCTAGACAATGTTAGAGGTTGTGATCAGGTATAACATGGTAAAGGCAAACTATATCACCTTGGAAATTATAAAAAAATTATTCAACATTACCTACATGATAATTAGAACAAATTGGTATCTTTTATGGTTCCCCTTAAATATATCCTCATTTATTTTTCAACCCAACAATTTCATTCTTACATATTATATCATCTTATATGAATTATCATTTTAACTAAAACTAATTCACATAATAAAACCTAATGGTTTAGTTCCATTGGAGACTAGATACATAAATAATTATTTTACAGCACTTTAAAAATATATCATAAATAGTCTTCTTACTTGATACACTTCATTACCCATTAAACATAATACTCACCTTCATAACCTATTGAATGTTAATATATGAAAGGGTGACCTTATATGATTTTTAAATGTAAAAAAAGACATCAATAAAAGATCATAAGTGAGAATATAATGGTCATAAGGGAACATGAACATAAGAAATAGTATGGAATATCTTAAGATAGTAATATAGAATAAATAATATATCATAAAACATGTGTCAAGATATAAGAATTTCAGCACAACAAAAAACATGAGTAATAACCATTTGTAAACATGATTCATTTTACATAAGTTATAAAAACATAATATGGAATAAGAATAATTCATAAATATTTGGAGCATATATAAGAAGTTGAAAAATAATTTCCTATTTTTAAGATCACTATCGTGACATTTATTGAACTTTGGAAAACATCATATTTTGGATAAAATTGATTTTCATTTATAGAAAAACAGGATATAGTCTAAGAGAGGATAATTTTCACTCCTCATTCCTAGAAAGAAGTAATATCATGATACAGAAACATGTACCAAATGTATGGGATGGATATATATCACCCACCAATCATATAATTCTAAACCAAATATATGTGTTCCACAATAAAAGGAAAATGATTATAATTTATCATAACTTAATTAACACAACAAAATAAAAATGGTTCATAAAAACATCCATAATTCATAATAATACTCAATATAGTTAATGAATGTGGTTTTATCCTTATAAAATATCCCCATTTAATCATGATAATAATTTAAGTATATAGTCATAATTTAAATAAACTTTTATAAGGGCTATAAAATTTACATATAGAAATGAGAAGAGATACTCTTTACAATTTTAGTCCCTTTTGAGAAAACATTTATAATTAAAAATAATATAATTTTTAGAAATAATATAAAAATAAGGATATAATGTTTTTTAAATATATCAAATAAATGAGATGGGAATATTTCATAGCATGAAATATATCAATAAGGAATTACATTCACATTATTGTAAATAAATTTAAATTTAATTAGAAATGCAGTCACAAGTATTCTTGAAATATCATTTTCATTTGGATAAAGTGAAGTCTCTTCAATAAATTATTTAAAAATATAAACATAAAAAAACATTGAATTAAATAAATTATAAGTCCATAAAGGTGGTGTGGAAGAAAAAATATATGAAGATGAATAATATTTTAAAATATATTTTTTGAAAATAGAATCGTTAAACATTTAACAAATATTTCTTTTATAAAGTAAAAATTTTAAATATAAATAAAAATATTTACACTATGTATTTTCATTTCAAACAAAATATATAAAAAATTTGGGGCGGAAGAATATGGATAAGGAAGATAAATAATCACAGTCAGAAAGAAGTGGAAAGGACAGATTTTCCTACATGCATCACTTCAATTTAATTGTAAACCAAAGGGGGTGGGACATAGATGGAGAATATATAAATGTTATGAAAAATTAGAGTGTAATAGTATAAATTTTTTTATATAGAAATAGAAAATAAACCCCTATATTTAATTTTTTTATCATCATTCTCTAGTTTAGAATGAATTTGGAAAAGACCCTTCTGATTAATACAGTTTCCATTAAATCACTTTAACATACTATATAATAAAAACAATTATCTTAAAAAATTGGTATATAACCTTATTGAGATACAATAATTTTTTATTCCACAATTATAATAATTAACTACATATTGAATAGCTAGATAATGTTTATTTTCATCATCAGTTGTTAGTAACTCTTATTATTTCACACATATTTCATAATATAGATGTAGAACCCAATTCATTAATACCATGTTCATCATCACTAGATTATAAATCATGTTTAATTTTTTTTCCAATAATGTATTCATGCCCACATTCATTTGATTAAAACTTTAGGAATGGTTTTTTTGAACTGGATCCCAGAAGAGTTTGTTTTGAGCAATTTACCACCTTCAATAGATTATTATATATTTATAATTAATATTTTTGTCCATTAATAATTATTTTCAGGAATTATATTAAATATTAATATCTTATAAATTAATTAGATGTATATCTGATCTTTTTTTATTGTGGTGATCAAAAAAGATACATCATTCATGGATGTGGGTGTCCACACATTTGTCGAGTGACCTTTTAATTTCATTAATGATGGGGAGGTACACAAAAACTGATTTTTCAATCAACATAGTAAAATTTCAATATAATTATCATAGTAATGTAATTATTTATCATGGGTAGAGTCTATTTTGAGGACGTAGAAGAAGAAAGAAATGAATAATAATATAAAGGATTTATTTTAAATTTTTACCTTACTCTTTTGAAATTATCTTTGAGACTTATTATAATGGTATTTTGGGGAGATAAAAACCAATAAAACATGGTAGATTGAGGTTGAAAGAGATTTGGGTAGAATTAGGTTAAGTTAAAATTCTTGTTGTCTGAGGATAAATGGGGTGGTGAATAGATCTAATATTAATTTATAGGGGGAAAACATCTATAAATAATCATTGCATTATATTAATGTTATTCCACATTTAAAGGGAAATGAATCAAAAGTTGAAATATAATGGATAAGTTATGAGTTTATCCAATAAACCTCTCAATCACAGAAATATAGGATATTAATTTAGATATTTTATGCATGTTCCTTTAATTTAAATATTTACCACAACATACTTTTACCCTTATGCCACTGTTTTTAATTTTGGAAACATATTTTTATGACTAAATATTTTGTTGATTATATTATAATTAGAAATATGAAAACAATTTCTATAACAATAAATTTCTAAAAGTGTTAAAAAAATTATAAAATATAAAAATTTCAGAAAAACATACTTTTAGAAAAAGTATAATATTGGTTCTAAAATATCAGACATAATTTTATAAGTTCAAACTATATTTATAAATACAAAATTGGTAAAAAAAAATTCATAATTATTTTAAGTCATGTTTATATCCAAATAATGTCATTAATTTCAAGGTACTTGGGAAAATGGTATTTTAAAATATTCACTCAAATAAATATTTCAGTAAAAGTATCAAAATTCCATTTTAATATAATATTATGCTTCTGATAAAAATAATAAAGTTCATTTATTCAAACGAAATTGAAAATTTGGAAAATTAACTAATAAATGAAATATAAAATATAATAAAACCCATTTAAATATGAAATTTACTTTCTAAATGTTTGATGTTCTTATTATTATTCCTTATAAATTACTAATTTAATTAAAATTAATCTATTATTCATATTAAAAATTTATTTTATCACCATGTATCTAGAATATAATTTTTATCAAAAAAATCATTGTATATAAAATGCCAATTTTTAAAATATATTTTAAGTAATAAAATAGTCATTTTAGGTATTTCATATCACTAATTAAATTCTATCAAAATAATATAATTAAAAATGACTTTTATTTTTATTTCAATAGATATTTGAAAATTGTTTTACCATTATTTATATACAAAAATTTAATAGCTATATTATAACAATAACAATTACTATAAATAATTTTAACATAATAATATCTGTTATTTTTTTTGGGTTAGGTGTTTTGTGTAAAATAAAATTTTGAAATTATTATGTGTTAAAATGTAATTTTATTATAAAATATTAAGTTATTACATACCCACCACCCCCCCCCCCTAAATAAACTACATCACGTCAATTTAAATTATTACTCACTAATAAAAAATAGGAAAAGGTTGGACTTAAGATGTGATTTTAACTCACTATCATTATTATGACCATAAAACACATATTTTAGGTCTAAATATTATTATATTGATATTATCAAACCATTTTTCCAAACATTACACCTTATAAAATGCTATTTATTTTGGGTTTTTAGATACATTGATTTATCAAAATCACTTTCATTATCCTATTTCCAAGAAAATAATATAGTCATATAAGAGTAAATGATTAAATTAATATAGAAACGCAATCCAGGGATATCTTCTCTAATGACACCTGCCTTCCAACATATGATTCCTTCAGTTAAGATATGATATAATTAGATTATCATGTAACACCAATAGATTATCCTAGTTTACCCATGGTTGAATTCATATTATGTTCTCCATCTGGATTAGTTTCATATTACATCATTGACATGAAATTGAATCCTTTATAATGGTTTATAAAGAGATTTTTAATCAACCGAATCACAAAAAATGGATTTTTAAAACTAGGTTTGATATTAGAAAAACTTATTTTAATATTATTAAATATTCAGTTAATACCCAACTATCCTTTTTCATGATTATTATCCCTTTTTCATTTGTGGAAAATTTTGTATCAACTTTTTCATTTCTATAAATATTAGTTATTTCTTGGATACCATACACTTTATACATTATGAATATTTCTAGATGTTTTCCTATATTTATGTTGTAAAAATTATTTTACAAAATTTTCTATTATCCTAATCCAAAAAATAATTATACCATGGTTTAATACCAATTCAGTTTACCTTTTAATTTTATTCATAAAAAATAGATATTTTTTACCTAAATATTCATTTAATCTCATTATTACACACACAGTAGAACTTATAGAATTTGTATCTTTATAGAGTGGGTATATAAAAAAATAATTTTCAACATTTCCACCATCTTCCAAAAATAGTTTTCTCACATGATACGCTACTTCACACATCAAACACAACTGTCTGTATCATAACCTGGTGAATGGGAATGTAAGAAAGAGTTATATTAGATGTTATATAAGGTTAAATATAATATCTATAAATCAAGGATTCTAATATATCATAATATAGTCATAAGGGAACCTGAACATATTCCAAGTGCATGAAAAAATATAATATAATCCTACCAAATAATGAATATATCAAAAAACATGAGTCATAAAAAGGGATTTGGGCATAGAATAATACATTAGTAACAAAAGTGTAAAAAAATATTCAATATAAATGATATAATAATACATACTGTAGAATATGAATGATGTACAAAATTATTTCAAATATATAACAATAAAAAATCAGGGATCACTACCAACACATTCATTAGATTATAATAAGAGTCTCATACGGTATTATTTTCACTCCCCATTCCTCAATACAAGTAATCTAATTGAATATGAAGGATTAAACAATTCATTAAATGTATATAATAACCCATGCATTATATAATGATAAATCATACATATATGAGCCATAAGAACTTGAAAATATTCAGAATTTATTACACCAAGGTTAACCAATGAAAATAAATATGTATTATGAAAAAATTGATAAGTCATAATAATAAGCCATCTAAAGAAATAAAGTGGATGATATACATATATCATATTCTCATTGAAGTACAATAAATTTTAACGTATGTTTATATATATTAAAAACAGTCTTATAAGAGCTTTTAAATTTACCCCCATAAAGTATAAGAAATACTCATTACATTTTTTCTATTTTGAGAAAATGTTTGTAATATAATGGGAATATAATTTTATTTTAAAAAAAATGAAAAAATGTAGAACATTTTTCTTATAGATATATAATTATGGATATGAGAAAATAAAATAACATAGTAACCTTTAAAAATATATTCTCTCCACAACCATTGTAATGATAGTCAATGTAAATTTAAAATAAATACATAAGTAAATTTTTAATATCATTTTCAATGATATTATAAAGAATAATTTTTAAGAAATTTTATCAAAAAATAAATTGTAATAATAGAAAAATGTAAGGAAATAATGTATGACTCTCTAAGTTTAGAGAGGAAGATAAAAATATATGAATGTGAATAATATTTTAAAATATCATTTTTGAAACCCACATTGTTAAAAATTGTGTTAAATATCCCTTTTTAAGAGAGGTAAAGAGAATGAAAAATATGAATAACATAATACATATTTTTATTCCTAAATATTAAAGGATAATATTAGAGATATATAATAATATGAACATGGAGTAGAAAACTTTTCAAATAAAAATAATAATTTATGGATTTATTTAACAACCAAAACATTGAGTGAATTATTAACCAGATGGGATGTGATGTGGTAGGAGGACATGTGAATTAATGGGTTTTTAGGTGTATAATCACATTTATCAGATCATCTAAAAGTGATTTAAACCCTTTTATTATGTTTATCTATTAAATATAATGTGAAAATTTATATAAAATCAGAAATGATTTAATGATGTAATGAAGCATACGATATATTGAAGAGAATCTATAATATCTTAAAAATCTGAAACATGGGTTTGATAATGATATATAAGAAGAAAAATAATCCATCCTTCAAGGTTTATCATTGTAACAATAAAATCACTTGTTTTAGATGCATAAATCCCCATCCTCTATGATGTAATTTCATTCCATAATGAAAAAGAACAAAGGGAAAGAAATATCTTGGAAAAGGATAATTGGATAAATATAAATAAATAACACATATATAATTCTGTCGTTACATGAAAATATGTATATAAATCACTAAGAAAAATTATCAGGATTATACATTTATTCATGTTTTTAGAAAATATGAATAAAATATTCTTAAACCATCTTATGAAACTAATGAATGTATAACTCTCAATCCATTACATCTTATATAATATATTAATATATGATAAATTACATTGTAAAAAAATTAAATGACAATAGTTTATCATTTTTCTTCATTTTTCATGGAGAGATGTATCATGAATGAAAATATTAATTTTCATGAAATATTCAGTGCCTATATTATATATATATATATTCAGGGCTTTAGGGAATATCTCCTTCAATATACCACTTTCAAAAAACCCTAATAGAAATTATACCATTTTAACTTATATTGTATCATATACAAGAACATGTGAAATCATATCCACAAAAACCATTTAGATATTATAAAATCACATTTTAGAAATCTATCATTAATGTAACATTGTATCACATCATATTTAATACCTTTTGAATACCCAGCCAAATTTTTTTATCTTAACTCTAAAAAACTATATTATATCTATATGTCAAACTTAATCCCCATTTAGTCAACCACAATGTCTGACCCCATACACATTTATATTTTTGATTAAAAAAAGTATAAATATTAGGATTCGTGTGTGTTGTCCAAGATTAGCCTCTTAGAAAGAGTCAATACCATTCAAGATATAAATTGATTTGGCATGATCTCTATAAAAAAACATGTATCACTATACCTATTTCAACCATTATTTATCAAATAAAAAGTTTAATTCTTATATATTGTATATTTCAAATACATTAAGTGACTATGGGACAAATTTTATACCATTCACCTATAACCAACTCATCTGTTCTCGATTCCCAGAGTATGGATTGGTCTGGTCAATGAATACATCAAATGTCATTCATATTTATGGATAAAAACATCACATTTCTATTATACGATTAAATATATAATATATATGTTCACCAACAGACATCCATATTCAATCTCAATCGAGGGTCTGGATGTCATACTCATTATATAATAGTATGAATCATATATTTGTTAGCAACAACTGATGAAATGATCAGAAACACACCCAACCAACCACGTATTTATTAATCCAATACTAAAATTTTATATATATGGTACTAAAGTGTGAAGGTTCTCATGCTAATAATATTGATATCCTATGTTATTGGACACTCAAATATAATCCATAAATCCCTATTATACCAAATAAATTTGAATTAAACTATGTGTGGTATACATTAATGGGTCATACAACACACATTAATTATCATGTTATTTATATTGTGCCTCAAGAGAATGTATATCTATACAATAATTATACTCATTCAAATATTCAAATTTTAGTATAAAATATAATACTTCATGATGAAACTCAATTAGGGATAAAATAAAAATAACATATTTAGAAGTCAATTATCATTAAACTTCCATAATTATATATCTATAAATAAATTTACTTAGATATTTTGAAATAATGATAAAATTGATTTTTCAATTTATATGTTTCATTTCAATAAACTTATAATATTAACAAATATTTTACAAAACATACAAAAGAACTATTTTATCATATCATATATGATAAACTGCCACATCAGCCTTATGTTTGATAAACATTATAGTTTTTTAACACATTACATCAAATGTAATTCTTATCACATATCAATGTGAACATCTTAAAAAATCACTCACTATACTATTTAGAGAGAAACATATATGAAGAAATATAGTTTATCAAATGGTGATATTTAGGAATAATATTTCTAACTGTTCTACTTTTTAAACATATTCCAAATTCCTAACTTTAAAAAATCAAATAATATGATGTCAATATCTATTGTCTTAATATAGTAATTTCTATGTTAAAAATCATAATATTGATAAACTTATTACAAAAATATTTTTCCCTAGTATAATTTAACTACATGCATTATTTTTATCAGTACTCCTTAAATCATTCAGGATACAGTGAAAACACATTTTTAATGTAACTACTGTAACTATTTACATCTCCCTTTACCACCATAAAGAAATATCAATTATAATATAAAGTGTAACTCACTTTTAAATATAAATTGGTGTAATTATTTCTTTTTGAACATCAAACCCATATAATTCCAAAGATACTACCACTAGCCTCTTAAACACTATTGTTTTCAGACTATCTTGATAAGATAAAAAACCCCCATTGTGTTATGAAATAAAATTTATATATATTCAGTAGTAATATTGAACAAATAATATATTAGTTATAAATCATATATGTTAATTATTATTTTTATATGCATTCCTCATTAAAATTAATATTTTATTAAAATATTTCATCGATGGATTCTGGGAATACATTCCCCAATATTTTCATTTATATGTAGATAAAACAATTATCATTGATAAACACTTTTATAAAAATATTATTCTCAAAACATCTTATCAAAATCAAAGAATCATAAAAATTTATAGATAATTAATCATGAATTTCTATTTCATAGTAATTCATTTTAATCTTTAAAATTTTCTTATCAAATTAGGTAAATCAGATAAAGATGCATACATTTTAAATAGAATAATATGAGTTTGATAAAATCATTTTATTTAATGTCTTGAATATAGTAACTATTTACTATGTATCGTGAATATAAAAAAATTATTAATTAGTTATTTATTTGATTTGTAAGTCTTAATTTTTTACATTACTTTTAAAAATATACCTTCAATATCATATACCTTTCAAACTTTATGACTTTATATCAATAACATGCATAATAGTAATAAAAATTCCATGGTGTTTCTAAAAATCCATTAGGTATATCATAGATAATCTAATCATTTTGAATTTTCACTAGTCTAAACCATGAAATTTCTATAATAAATTATTATAGATCAAAACTATTATATAGTAACTATTATTACATTACTAGTTTAGGATGTAACTTACATTACATTTTTCTTGATGATGATGATGATGAAATTATCTACAACAGAATATTATATTATATGAGTTTCATGTACTATTTTCCATTTAATAAATTTTTTTATTAAATGGGATCCCATTAAAATAATGACCTTTTTTAAAATTCATCATATGCATTTGTGATAAAAGATTCATATTTCACTAATTAATTTTTCCAATAGGTATTTCATCTCAAAATTTAATTATTTAGGTAGTGTAGCATCCAACTCATATCATATATGATTCTTGGATAGCTAAAAGGACTAAATTTTTTCCAATATATCATATCGATAAACTCAACTATATTCCACTAGTATTCTTCCCAGTGATTTCCTATCTAATGGTAACCCAAAGAAAATGTCAAATGGATTAACAATGGAAAACCTAAGGCCTACCTTATAATGGAAAAAATACCCATGGATAATATAGTGTCAATCATTACTTTCTTATTGTACAAGAGATAATCTAGGGACCCCATGCTATGGAATAACATACATAGTTGAATTATCCATGTCTTAACAACTATCACTTTTGATAGAATATCACACTTAGAATTTGAATGAGATCTTAATATCACCATCTTACCTCATTTTATTCTCTTTATGCATGAATACATCAAGTAATTTAGTTTTGAATCCAATTCCCTCAGCCTAATCAATATGTTCTAATCATATTGATCTGTAACTCTTTATAAAACCCACAAGTTTTTATTACTTACAAGAAATACATTTCCAACATATTCAAACATATCCAAAAACATTATATGCACATGGTACATGATAACTTCTGTAATGTCGTAGAGTTATATCATATTGAAAATCCCTAAAAGAATAATCCTAGAGAGATGCATAACCAACCCCATTCACCATCCTAGACACGACATAAACATACTGGTAGCTAGGTAGTCTTCCCCCAAGTCCCTCTACCTATGGAACCATTACTGAATATATAATTCAATTCATTATAAATCTAAAAAATAATTTCCATAAACTATATTTACAAACTGGATTAAAGCTAATAAAATTCATTAAAAACATAGGACAATATAGAATAAAAAATAAATTATTTATAGATTTCATCCTAGTATGTAATCAAAGGATCTAACCTAGACATAGTTTATAATTTTAAACTAATGAATAAATAGTATTAAATTTTCATTAACAATTTTCTAATGATGAGTATAATATGGAATAAAAATTTTAATAAATGAAATATTAAAATATTTAAACATGAGATAAATATTTATAATTAATTAAAAAATAAAATCTATTTGCAATAATTTAATAATATTTAGAATTAACAATATGAACATTCAATAATTATGAATATAAATATTTTTTATTCATTTCAATATAAATGGTTTCATAATTATCGTTATATGGAATTTAAATTTTAAATATATCATATTCTATAGACTATAAAAAAATTTAACTCAATTTTTATTATGTAAAAAATTCTACATAATCTAATATCATATATTTAATCATCATTTTAACTTTGATCATATCAATTATCAAAACACAATTTATGTTTATCAAATAATATCTAATTAATGACACCTTGGATTGTAAAAATTCCCAAAAATTTATCCGAAATAATATGTAAATAAATATAAAAAATTTATATTTTGGAATTATTTCATAATTTATAAAACTTTATAAATAAAAAAATATGATTTATTATTTATTAATACAAATTTATTTTATATTTTTTGGTTTAATTGTATTTTAATATTAATAATTAATATTTAGGAATAAATTTCATCATAAATACTTAATTATTTATAAATAATTTATATTTAATGAGATTTAATTTCTTCAATAAATTCAAATATATAAGATAAATTTTATAATGATTAGTAATGATTTTATAAACCATATAAAACTTTTTATTTGTTAAAAACATTTTTAAAAAAAATTTAGAATACTTTTGATTACCCTAAAACAGAATCCCAATTCTATGTAAGGGTAACAACCTTATACCCATATGCAAACACTTTAAATAAGTGTATTATACTTTTTTTATCCCATATAAAAATTTAAAACACTCATTACCATTACATATCTTAAATTTAACATCCTATGTAAGGTAATATAAAATTTTAAATCTATGTGAGCACTTCGGGTAAGGGTAGGTATTTATTTACCTTTACATGACCTTATAGAATCACTACATAAGGGTACCACATTCTTGTAGCTATGTCACATAAGGAAATGACCATTATGAATCCCTTTTAAATATATCATTACTTTTACATAAAACCATTACATGTAAGGGTAAATTTTCATGACTCTTATATAGACAAACCTATGTAATGGATAGGTTATATGACCCTTACACATACCCCTCTGTGTAAGGGTAAATCCATGGTTACCCATACACATCTCATCTATATAAGGGTAAGGTATTGGAAATATTTACAAAACCCTATTACGTATTGGTATCTTTTGGGATACCTTTACATACCCAGTATGTAATGGTAACCACTTTTTTCTTCTTGAAAAAATGTATTAAAAGGTTCTCTGTTTTTCATTTAGTATCGATTTACCATAATTATTTTAGAAAACATAATCACAGATCCATGACATACCACTCAATAGTTTTTTGAGAGTCTAATGACATTTATCAAATCAAGTTGAATGGGTTTAAACCCCTTTTTTGAGGATCTCCATGCAAGATAATATAAAACTAACTATAAAACACAAAATGAAGATATATTGTAATTAAAAATACAATAAAATAAATATCATATATACAATTTTAAAACTCTATCACATGAATTTTATAATGATAACTTAGTGACCAAATAATTTCACCTCTATGATGTATCTATGAAAACATAATCACATGTCATACCTACTGGAATCCCCATCCTCCATGGTGGGATAGAAACTCATGACACAAATGCGGTAAGATAAAGATAGATATGTGTCATAGAGTATCATCTAAACACAACACAATATAATATCCATAATACTATAATCACATTGAATTATTCATATAAATCACCGAGAACGCTTCATGGGATTTTTCACTTATTAATATGTGTAGATCAAAAGATTAAGTACTAATTCATCCATATTAAGCTTTTAATTCATGTATAACTCCCAATACATTACATATAATTTAATAAATTAATAAATTATAGCTCATGCAGGAGTAATAATAAATAATAATGATTTATCATTTTCTATCTAGTTATATATATTTGTTTACCTTGAATGTAAATCATACTTACATGCAATATAAAATTTCTTATATATATCATATATAAAAGGATTTAGAGAATATATACTTCATAAATACTATTAAAAAATAATAGAATAAAACATATGTTGTTATAGAGAGAAATATCACACAATTTCTAGAGATGATAATGTATTCGTATAAATTTCGAATTCAAAATGAGATTAGAGAGAAAACCCATTATATTTTCATAGGTTTTAATAAAATTAAATTAATATATGGTATTATAAAAATAATAATATCAATTACTCATTTCTAAAAATTATTTATATTTATTAATTTTCTAATTATTTATTTGTAATCATTCATTATACATCCATTATAAAGATAAATCTTATTTTCATCATCAAATGATAGTAATTTTGATTCTTTCATGCATATTTGATAATATATTTGTATAATCGCATTATGTGAAACAAATATCATCATTGATACATTTAAAAGGTTTTTTGAATAAAAAAATTCAAAGAATTATTCATACACTTGTTAATTTGATGAAAACTGTGGACATTGTTTATGATAATGAGATCTATGGTGTTCTTTTTTCATGTAATTTACTAATATTAATATATTCATTTATAGTGATAATTTATTTTTTGTATCTTCCATTAATAAAATATTTAATATATATATTACTATTTAATATCATATATATTTACAAAATATATTTTAAAACCATCCGTGTAAATCTATGATGAAAAATGAAATATGCCGCTCATGGTGGAGGTAGTCCACACATAACATGAGTGTTCATTTGATTTTTTAAATGGTTGAGAGGAAAGTTAAATATGGTTATTCCATTTTGATAATAACATTTTAGTATATTTTTGATACCTATGTAATTATTTTAGCATGTTTATAATATATTTGGACGAGGTAGAAGGTGAAATAATAGAATACAAATGAAAATGAGTGATACAGATTTTTTACCTTACTCATCAGGAAAACTCATTGAACCTTCATAGAATGATATTTTGTGGATACTAAACCCTTATAAATTGGTATATAATGATATGGAGTGATTTTTTTAGAAATTATTTAATGTAATATTCTTTTTTTAGTAGAAATGGGGTGATGAAAGGATTCTTTAATAAGTGAGAGGTGTTACAATTTTGTAAATACACATTTCATTAATTCAGATAAAGTCACATTCATAGGGAATTGGATCCAAAATAATGAAATAATGGATAAAATTTTAATTTCGTAAGATTCTCCTCTCATCCACACAAATAGGGCATAGGGTTTCAAATATTTCTGGATCCTCTAACTAAATTTAGCTATTTATTTAAATTTGCATTTACCATGATCATTTTTTATCATTAGTGAATTATATTTGTTTCTATAAATAGAATTTATCTTATTACCCAATATGGATATGATTATTATAAATATTAAATTTTAATATAATATTAAATTTCATAATGTTAAAAATAATAATTCTAAAACAAAAAATGTATAGAACATACAAATAATTTTAGAGAAAATATTACATAGTTTCTAAAATATCAAATATTAGTTTTAAAATTAAACTAAATATTTTTTTGAAATGTATAATTTTACCCAATAAAAACATAATCTTTTCTACAAAAAATTTTAATACGTATATATGTGATGATTATATCTAAATTATATCGTAAAAGTCAATGTATTTTTCAAAACAATATTTTGTATTATTCACCAAAAAATAAGTCATTCTAGAAACATATCATAACATCATTGAAATGTATGATTGTCTTACTAATTCATTTAATAAATTTTATTACATAAAATTAAAATTATATCTTTTTATAATATAATTTTTAAATTCAAGCATAAACTATAATAAAAAAACTTATAAGAAAAAATCATTCATAATATTAGTTGTTATTATTATTATTTCTTATAAATTTGAAATTAATATTTTTTAAAACTATAAATCATATAAACATTTATTTATCATTTTTTAACCATAATATATTTATTTTCTCTATATAAAAATTCATAGGGAATCAATATAATTTTTTTAGAAAAATACATTTCTTAAGTATACAATCAACTTATTAGTTAATTAGATATATAGAATTAATTTTACCAATAGATTAATAATAATAAATACCATTTAATTTAAATATTTCTTTATTAAATAATGTGGGTACCTCTATTTACACCATCCAATCCAATAGCTACATTATCATGGTTATATTTACTACTTATAATTTTATTTTAACAAAAAGTATTGAGATTCATTTGGTTTTGTGTTATGTGTGAAACATGTTATTCAAAATTATTTTGATTTAAATGAAAATTAATATAATAAACATATGAGATTTAATTATTTTCATGATAAAAATTAATTTAATTTGATGTGATTTTATATTATAAATTAATATCTCGTTTGTATCAATGAAAACTTATTAATGTTTTGTGATTGAAAATATTTTTGCAGGAAACCCAAATCCAGCGGAATTTACATTGGATGAAGAACATTCCAATGAATAATTTTTAAATGCTAACTAAGATTTATAACTAGGGGAAATATGTTTTGATTTTTTTTCATTTCCAGAATGAATTGATGGTGTGTCGTAAATTCATCAGGTCCATCCTTCGGATTATTTACATATCATCAATAAAGGAACTCCAATAATATTCATTCCTCCTTTAATAAGTGTGCACTAATATTGAGGAAGAATACTATGACATTATTACTATGTTATAATTTTACTTAAAAACCCCAATAACCTATCTTGTAATCATGGATTCCTTTGAGGTGGTTATTATAGAAATAAGTTTTGATTACATCATTAAAAAAAATTCATTCCATTATTCATGTATAACCAATATATAATTATAAAATATTCTACTGAGATAAAAAAAATTATATCCCCAAGTTACATAATTCCCCAGAAGATTCACTTCAAAATTTCAACACCACCCACATTGACTAGAATCATAGTGAAATGGTGGTATAATAATTGTATCATAGATTAGTCTCTAACTTTAATATAAAGATAATATAAGTGAATGAGATTGACCATATCCCTCCTAAGATAGCTTCCTCATCCCCAAAAATATAAATCTTAGTCACTTAGATGTTTTTAATTATATGTTACCACTTTCAATATAATTTCCCATGCGATAAAGCTAAAAAGGAATGAATATGAAGATGACTTTAAATTACACTTATTTTATTGATTAAATTCTATAAAAACAAATTATAAACAAGGATTTAAATGGTTCCTAGCCAAGTTCATAAAAATAGGAGACCCCTTGAGGTTATTAAGGAAGAACACATGGCATGATTTTTTTTCCATGAAATATGTGTCATGCTCTCCCATTAAATTAATAGGTTTTGATACTTTTAGGCCTCAATGACGCACTATTATGTGAAATTTGAATATAAGTTCCAATTTTGAAAATTCCATGCTAATTTCATTCACCACGCCCTATGGTTTTTTCATAGTACAAGGCACTATTTTAAATATTCTCTTTGGGAGATGAATATCATATAACATCACACATCAATGAAAATGAAATAATTCAAATTTTTTCTCACTACAACTGATTTCATTTCTAATCTATATTATGAAATTATGCTAAAGGAATTGGGGACTTAATCCATAAATTCATTCATTGTATACAACATCACATATATATGTCAAGTCTCCCACACCATCCTTATAGATAATTTTAGGATTTTAGTCTCAAATGTATTGTGAAAATTGAATATAGATTAAGAATTTTGTTCTAACCACTTTAAATATTACCATAAAATATTTTAATAGACATGCTGATACTTTTATCATGAACCTATAAAATATTCAATAGAAAACGGTAAACATATGAATATGAACATGTATTTAAAAAATAATTAATAATTTTTGTGTTTATTTATCTACCATCCATACACTGACACTACACACACCATATTCCTTAATATATGGAAATGAGGTTGTGTTACTAATTGAGATCCAACTTCCATCAAAGTGAACATTGGTTTATAAACATGATTTAAGAAAAATCATCCTAAGTCCAGATACATTTTTTATATTTGAAAAGATAAAACACTACAATAATTTCACATAACACCCTAACTCTACTAACCTAGAGTCAACATTTAAATTAATAAAAAGGTATATGATACAATGGATCTCACCATGCAGGATCAATCTTTTTATGATATTTTAAGAACTAGATACAAACATGATTCCCATATTCAATTGGAGATATAAAATATTATTCATAATAAATATTCGTATATCATTGATATTTTTGAAAATATCTTTATTCTAATTCTGGGGAAAGGAAAAAATTAATTGTGATAATAGATACTCTGTAAGGGAGAAATAAAACAGAATCTGACAAGATTAAATAAGTATTAATAAATATGGGAATGAAAATAACTAAAAAACATGTCATTTAATCAGTAATGTGTTACCAAAATTAATACATTGATGATACCAATGTAGTAATATCGTGTATAGTGATTAATAAATTCTAAATTGATGAAATAATTAATTATGGATATCCTTATCTCAACATCATTATATCCCTATAGTCAAATCCTTGTATCAAGAGCATTTATACTATAGGTAGTGATATACCAAAAATCCATTTGATTTGGAAAACTAGTTAGCATCATGCGACCAATCGATCCATTAACAAGCTAAATAATTCTAAGCCCGACTCATCACAAGATGTACAATGAATTCTTCATATCTTAAGTTTAATTCATAATAATGAGGCATATAAATACATTTCATCATTTATTTTATAATATTAAATATAAATATTTTCCCAGACGATCATATATCATTCAAATTAAAACACCAAATGTAGAAAGAGTATACAGTTTTAGAAATAATAATATCCATGATAAAAATAATTTGGAAATTTATTAAAAAAGATATATCAAATTTTTCATAATAATGTAAATGTTTTTAGAGAATGTGAATGACTAAAAAATTAGTAAGAGATAACAGATGACCATAGATTTATTAAAAATACATGTATTATAATAAAATCATGTACTTTGAACAAATAAATATAATGGAAGTTAAATATTAATATAATATTTCATTAAATAAATTTTTTTGTAAAACTATTAGAAACTTGTAGAATACAAAAATGGCATAAAAGGGTTATGACGGTGGAAAATTATATTAACTTCGTATACCTCAAATAGAACAATCCTTTAGAATTTTTTTTAAACAAACATAATAATGAAAAGTTCATAAAAAAATATAAATATTTATTTGAAACCTTTCAAAAATTTATGGAAGATAAAAAATGTTCTAAATAAATCAATTGAGAAAATAAAATTAATTTTTTAAAAAAATTAAAAAATACATACCTGAAAGAAAAATATACCTATTTAAAAAGAAACATAATGCCCGTTATTATTTTAAAAATTAATCTAGAAATAGTAATTTAAATTTATTAATTATTCATAATTAATAAATATATATTCATATTAAATAATTCACATTTATATTATCTACACCACATAAATTTAAATATGTGTATAATAGAAAATATGTCTCATTAGAGTGGAAATTTAGATAGAATCCCTTACCATGCATTCAACATACCTCATAAGCTTTTTAACCACATATATAATAAATTTGGATTTATTATAATTCAACACAAAAACCATATATATATATATATAATATCAAATATGATTCATTTATGAAATTTTATTAATCATTTATTAATAATATTTTAATATTATCATTATTTCAGTTGATAAATAAATTTTTTCATTTATGTTATGAATACGTAGTTTTGGACCTTAATTCTTGTTCATGGTTCCATAACCTAGTGAATTTTATTCAATATATTAATACCAATCATATTAATTGTATACATATATATTTATATATGAAAGGTAGAGATTAAAAAATAATGTACACTATTAATAAATATGGTAGGTCGTACATATTCATAAACATTACTTTCACTTTTTGACAGAGGGAACAAAAGAAAGGTAAAAAATAAATAAAATTTAAAAGATCATTTTTATATCATATATTTCATATATATTCATTAAATTTATCCTTATTTCTAATAATGGAAAGTGAAAATGAAAAACAAGATCATAATTCTTCGTGTAGGTGGTACTCCACACATACACACAAGTGATATTATCATTTTCAAATGGATTAGAAGGTAAGATGGTATCAATGATATTATAATTAAATAATCATATTTATATCCTATATATCATAAGAATCAATTACTTACAAATTTATAATCACTTGAGTAAATTGGTAATGAAAAACAAATTGTAGCATTACTTGGAGACGTTTAGCCACATAAATGCATGAGAAATGTTTTTTATATTAGTAAAATGAAAAATATATAGAATATGATTGTACCATAAAGATATAAACTTATATGTTTATTTATTATAGTATATTTATTGTTTTATTATGCATAAACACATTAAGATGATGTAGCAGAAGAATTAAACCTGAAATGGGATGTAAAAATGATTACCTCTTATTCGGTAAACTAATATATGATCTATCATTAAGGGACAACAGATATGTCATTTAGATGGGAAATAATGTGTATAATTTAGACAATGATGTTTGTAAGTAAATTGGGTAGGTTTTGTTCGATCTAGGTTTCTCAAAATAGTTTAAATAAAAGAGAGAATGGTTGTCTTTAATATGTGAGGGGAGGGACATTCTTGGAATTTATTATTGTAATAAATTAATATAAATTATTTTTATGATCAAATGGAACAAAATTGATATATATTTAATATAAGATGATCAAATTTAGTAATAAAATCATCTAATATTCATTGAACAATATTATCTTATTTGTAACCCATATAATTTAGTTTTGACCCATGTTAACCCTTTTGTTATTTATAGAAACATTATTTTTTTCTAAGAATTAATGGTAAATAACGTAAAAAAATTGAAAAAATATGTACAAATGGAACATGGGTGATGGTTTAAACCATTACCAATGAATCTTTTCAATATAATATTTTCATCATTTTCAAAACATTTAATAAAATATTTTTTATTACATAATTACATTAATGAATGTTTTTATACTATTAATTTAATTTTTCATTAATTACAAAAATAAAAATGTGTAATTCTTATAAAATCCTTTAACACATTCCTAAAATGTCATATTTATAAATAAAAATATTGGAACACAATAATTCATCAAATTTTTATTATTTATTCATATTTATAAAACAATTATTTTATTTTTCTATTAATATTTTAAATACTATGTTAGTGTTGCATCATTATTTAAGATAATTATTAAATATATAAAACATTAAAATAAAATACTGTGATAAGAAAAATTCATTCATATTTCAAATAAAATTTTATAACCAGATATAATTTATATTTATCCTTATCCCAAAATATAATAGATATTAATAGACAAAAAGTGACATTTTTTCCATATCAACCACTTATATATTATTATGATAAAAACCAATGAAATATGTCACAAAGATACCCTATTTTAGACAAATTGATGGAAATATCTAGACTAAATTCATCCAATTAGATCAAGACAAGTTTTTGGTTGATTTTTAATTCCTTCACACAATATTTATAACATTAGTTAATAGATTTACCCTTGAACGATGTGATTAAATTTACCATGGTTACTACTCATAAATCCAAAAAACAAAAATAAATATTTAAAAAATTAAAAATTTGTAATTCAAAGTATGATATTAATTTTTAAATAATCAATTCCTATAATTTGGGTAAAATAAATTTAATATAAACACAAAAAATGTAATGAGAAAAAGTTTTAAAAATGAATTTTTATGCATAAAAATTTACTTATATCAAAATCATGAAAATTTATGGTTCAAATTAGATTATTTTAAATTAATTACATCATATGAAATATTAATACAAAATAAATAATTTAATTTAAATTATAGTGTAAATTTCAAATCGAAAGATGTGACAATAATTAAAAAATCAGTTTTTTTCACTCATCCATGATAAATCAATCATTTCAGCCAAATAAAAAAAATTCACCCTGAGTTAATTGTTATATTTTGATTTGAAAATAAAAATTAACTTTATCATTTTAAATTTATAAAATTTGAAAATTTAGGTTTTGATCAAATTCATGGAAATATTATGTGTACTTTGTTGTTGTTTCTTGGAAAATAAAATTATTCTATAATTCAAGATCAGGTGTTACATCCCCCCATAAAAACATTAATCCTCAAATTTTCAAAATTTCACCTCATTAATATATATAGGTCATTCTTTATCAAATATTTTTTAGTTTACCAGGTCCAAACTTTGATTTTATGATTTCTCTAAAGTATCTTTACCAATCGAGTCTTTCGATTTATCAAGACTTGTACTCTACTGTCCATAGTCAAGATAGTTTATTCACAATAAGATAAATAATGTTCTAATTATATTTCCTCAAACATGTTAACATGTGTTGGATCTGGAACATACATTCTCAATAAAGATATAAGAAACACCTCATTTGAATTATTTATTCTTGGTGTAATTTTGAAATAATTTTCCCACAGTATGAATTCTTCCTAAAATGTGAAAAGTTGTGATGTACATAGGGACTAGTTTTCCTTTCATACCAACCCTTATAACACCCTTCCAGGGAGATAATTTTAATAAAACATGATCAACTACTTTAAATGAAAAATCTTTCCTCCAATTATCAGTATAGATCATTTGGTTACATTTATTTGCTTTAATGTGGTTTTGAATAGTCGTTATCTTTATCATTGTCTCCTTAACAAGTTATAAAAAATGATATCTTTCAACAACTTCACCCCAACAATTGGAAGTGTGAAATATCTCATAATATAAGGATTTATACAGAACTATTTGAATACTCGAATGGAAGCTAGGGTAATAATATAAATCAATAAAAGGTATATAATAATACCATGTACATTGATTGTTAAGTGAGAACGACCTGAACGTGTATTCTAAAATTGAATTTTAATTTCAAATTTTCCAACAATTAATGCGTTATAGGTACTAATCAAATGATGATTAGTAACCAGATCATTCAAAATAATTTCCCATAACTTCTATGTAAATAATAGTTCATAATCAGATACAATTGAAATAGGTTCTCAATCATGTATTATGAATTTATTAATATAGATTCATTAAATGAGATCAATTTGTAAATATTCTCTTATAGATAGGAAATTATCACTGTTGGTAAGGCGGTCAATAATAATCTATCTTCCATTATTATTTGTAGGATTATTTTGTAACCCATTTGAAAGGTTTATATTTATTCCATCCCATTTTCATAATCTAATTGGTGTCGGTTTTATGACCCCTCTAGGATACTATAAATCTTCCTTTACCTGTTGAAAAACCAATCCTTTTTCTAAATAATTAGTAGTTCCCTTCATTATATTATCCTAATAAAAATTTATATTGAAATAGTTAAACATATTGTTCCTAGAAAACTATAGAGAGAAATTAGAGCTATTAGAATTATTTAATAATTCCCTTTTTATCTTTGTTATATATGGATCATATATCCTCCTTATAAATTATAAAACACTAGACTTATTTCTGAATTCTTCCAATTTCCCTTCATTAACAGCTTGAATTTTCATTTTTAAATTTTCATCAAATGGATTATAACTATTTATCATATCCAATTAAGATTTTTTTTTCAAAAATTTGAAAAAATGGGTTATGTTTCCCCTTCCTTAATAATTCCCATATCAAAACTAAGTAAATACATTAATATAGGATCCCTATCAATTCCCACATAGGTCTGGAATCAATGATCTTTCACACACAATGCATCCATTAATTTAGTTTTCATCCCATGGGGGATGTTTATTAAGAAATCATGATTCTGGACTGTCTAAAGCCCTCTACTTTTCCATATATTTGTTTCTCTAATTGAAAAGATTTATTTGAGGAACTTATGGTCCATGTATATATCACATCATTCACCATTTAATAATTTAAATATATCTTCAAAGAGAATAGTACACAAATCATCTCAAGATTCATAATGATATAGTTCTTGTCATGATTCATTAACAACCTTTATGGATAGGAAATAAAATTGGCATTCTCAAAAAGGTAACTAACACATCCCTTTTTGATGTTTCAACAAAAAACACAAATCCATCATTTCTCAATGGTAGATTCATAATAAAATCATTTACTAATTTCCTTATCAATTGATCAAAACATTGTTTGTATTAAATTTTCCATGTTAAAATAGCACCTTTATGTGTAATCTTGGTTAACGGGTTTTACAATAATGAATTTTTATTTATCAAATAATTTATAGCAATCTTCCAATTAAATGAAGTTATATACCTCTATTAATTTATTTCTATAATCCATTCATTTAATAAATTTTTTCTTGACCACTATTAAAAAAAATGAAATGTGGTTAAATTAATATTTAATTACTATAAAATCATAATGTTCATACCTCATATGAAATTATGTATTTGGAATATCATTATTCTTTACTCACTATTGACGATACCCAGAATGAATGATCATCATTGAAAAATTTTGAGCTCTATGAAGTTGATAGAACAAGTAATCAATGTGAGGAAGAGTATTCATGTTCTTTATAGTAATATCATCAAATTCCCAATTATAAATACAAAACTCATTGATCCATATCACTTCTTAATGAAATGATTAAGGGATCCCCAAGGTAAAAACTAGGGTGTATAAATCTAGTATCAAACAACTCCATTATTTGTTTCTCTATCTCTATTAATTACGCAGTGTCTATTATAAAGAGAGTCATTGATATATGTCTTAAATTTTGGATTAAATCAATATTAAAATCAACATCACATTGTGGTAGATATTTACATAACTCCTAAGAAAATTCATCAATGTATTCCTCTGTAATTGGAACATCCTGAATTTCAAGATTCCAATTTCAATCCATTTATTTTTCTTCGGATATTCTTCCATAAGAATCTCATTCAGAGGAGGAAGAATATGATAATTTAGATATTAATTTTATTTTAAATTCTCCCATATAAACATAAGGAATTCTATATCCTCACCATTAATTGTAATTTCCTTCTCTTGAAAATAAAATTTTCTATTATATTTTGAATGTCAATCTATTCTAAGGATTATATCAAAATCATCCAACAATATAATAATAAATTATGAAAAGAAGGACAATTATATTATTATACTAGGATGTGGATGAAACATCTATGTAACTATGAGATTTCCACTAGTAGTTTTGAATATAAACTATATTCTTAATGTGATAGGAAAATATTTAATTTTCATTTAAAATATATAATTTATAAAAGAGTTCTAAGATCGAGAATGAAATAAATAATTTAAAAAATTTGAGACAATTATTGTAGTACATTCCAACACATCATTAGGAACATAAAATGTAGCTATAGTGATCTTGTAATAATTACCTTATCCCCTTGTCCTCTTATTTGGTAGTATCCCATGATTATTGAGATACTAGTGTGAATAATTCACCATTTACCTAGAGCTGAAACACTAGAAAATATTGATTTATTTCTTCCCCTTGGATTCAATGTCCAAATGAACATTATTTCTATACTCCTAACTATCTCTGATTTTCTTAAAGAATTTTCTTGGATGTTTCTTTCCAAAAATGTCAGTTTTTAGAAATTAATTCATTCTATTTTTAATCATTGACACTTTAAATTTTTATTAGTTCTCAACCAACCTCCTCATATCTTGATATCCTTTAAAAATATAGGATCTATTAAATTAATTATTCATCTTAATATCACTTGATACTATATTATCATATGATTAAATCATATGAGAAACTCGTACCCGTTAAATACTTCTCTCAGTACCATCAAAGAAATAGCCTATATTATGTTATGGGTTATGTTTTTAACTCATGATTTCCTAGATTATCTTTTTAATTATTAATCAGATCCCACCACACATTATTCTTCATCATTATGTGATGTGAAGATCATTATATCCATTTATATTCTTTGTTCTAAAGGTAATTACATTATTAATAATATCACAATAATGGTTATCGGTTCCATTATTTGTTTTCCTTCATCCTATTTAGTGTTTAGGATTGATGACCAACATTGAAAAAAAACCTCATCTAAAACAATATGCTGATAGAATAACTTTTTTTATATAATTAAATCCCAAACTATGAATATCTTTTCAATGTGAATAATAAATTCTCGAGATACCAATGGATTCATAGTTCCACTAAAGTATTAAGTCTTTTTCCATATAAAGTGATAAAAGAAGGGGAAATAATTTAATAAAATGACATTTTTATATATTCCTGAAATATGTTTAATAAAAACTAATCTTACTACACTAAAATGGATATTATATTCTCTATTCCATCACTAGCTATATTGGTTTTCTCAATAGGGAAATCACTACATTGTCTACGGGTACTGATTCCATTTCAAAAACTCAGTTCCATTAATAAATAAAGGAAACACACTGAATTATATCATAATTATCATGACAATTGAGCCATAAAATAAAATACTAGTAATTTTAAAATTTCTCAAATAATACAAGTCATTATCATAGTTATCACATTAACTATGTTGATTTATAATCTAGTTCCTAATGATTATACTAATCATCCGCTTAAAATAAAATGTAACACCTTGAATTAAATAACCCAGAGAAAATATTTACATTATTACATTGTTATAAGATATAAGGGATATCACAATAAATGAGTGATTAGTTTAGAACTCTTGAATCAGTAAATACATACGTGATTCCAATATTAAATTGTAAATATAAATTACATAACATAAGATATAATTTTCCATCCTTGGTATTATTCATAATATCCTTCTTCATATACATAAGAGTATAAAAAAAATAAAGAGTGATATCATATTCTCATTTAGGGTTTTGTACATAAAAAGGTGTCATGACTAAATACAAAAAAAATATACGAAGGTAAATAACAAAAATCACATTTCATTTAATAAAAAACATGTGAATAAAAGCATCCATAGATAATATTAATAAATTAATATCATGGATAGTAATTGAAAATTTATCAATTAAGAAAATGATTAACATGGGATGTCTTGATCTTAGAAATTATGATATTTTTATCATCAAATCCCAATGAAAATATATTTTAGACTATTGTTAGGCATACACTAAAAACCAATTTAGTTTGTAAAGTTTATTTGACTCATGATACTTTTAAATCCATTGGGGAGATATATAATTATGGTACACACCCAAAAATATATTTCCAGTGAATTCCTTAATTTATTTATTTTAAATTATAACAGTATTCCATATCTAAAAATATTTTTATTGAGTGAGGAATATAGGATATCAATATTTCTTGCATCATATAAAATTAATTTCAATATATTAAACTGTATGTAGAAATGTTATATGGTTTATAATATAATAATATTCATGATAAAAATAATATTAATATTTAAGATATATTTAATTTCTAATGGTCACAATAAATTTAATGTTTCAAGAGAAATTTAAAGATCACAAAATGAATAATGGATAAGAGGACTATATATATTCATTGAAAATATATGTTTTGTAATATATTCATGTACATTGGGGAAATTTGGAACAGGTAATAGAAATATTAAAATATTATTTCATTAAAGATTTAACTTTGTAAAACCAATTAATATTTTTAAAATAAAATAATTATGCGGGCCAGAATGTTTGTTAACATCACATATGTTAAAAAAGAATTATTTTCTATTTTTGTAAAGAATATTTAAAGTTAAATATTCATAAAATATTAGAAGAATAATTTCAAAAAATTTAGAAATTAAATGATAATATAATATTACCTTGATATCTCCTTTGGGTAAATAAAAGGAATTTTTTAAAATATTGTTGAAAATATGTAATGAATAAAAATAAAACCGATCAAAAAATAAATAAGATTATTTTTTCTTTTAAAAATTACTCTTGAAATAGTAATTTAAATTGAATAATTATTCCTTATGAATAAATATATATCCATTTTTAACTATTAAAATTTTATTTATACACAATAGATAAATGTAAATAGTTTTATAATACCAAATATGACTTGATAGAGTGTAAATTAAGAAGAAATCCCTTACCATATGTTCGACGTCAATTGTATGTTATTTTAACATACTATATAATAATTTTATATTTTTTTAAATTACATACTAGAACTATATTCATATATTTAATATCTTATATGGTCTATTTATAAAATTGTATCATCAGTTTGTTAACAATATTTTTTTTAATATCAATATTTCATGTGTTAATTTCTTTGTTTTCCATATTTATGATTCGATGGTTTGGTTATTTTATTTTTTCTATTAGTTTCATACTCTATTTAATGTTATTAATAATAAAAATATAATTAATATTCAATATATATATTTATATTCACCCATAGAATATTAATATAGAGAAATGAATTAAACTAGTCATGGAGACAGCTGGTCGTACGTCTGTATGGACATTGTATTCAATTTTTGAAGGTTGGTCATACGTATGCATGTATATACACATGAATTTTTATATCATATTTATCAAATTTATTCATTTAATCTATCATTATTATCTTTCATGTGAATTGTATATTAAAAATGCATCACCATGCTTTGTGGATGTGGTTATCCACACCTATGCATTGGAGAGGTTATCATTTTCCAATGGATTGGAATATAAGAATTTTTATATAATAATGTAATTAAAAAATTAATATTTTATTAATAAATATAATATATATTAATTTTTTAAATACTTATAACAATTCATGTAAAGATTAGATGAAAAAATTATTGCACTGTTCTGTGAAGACTGTAAGTCATACGTATGCACCAATGATGTTTTCACCTTTTCTAGGACTGAAAATATAGGAAATATGGTTTTCCCATAATCATAATAACATATAATTATATTTTTATACTATATGTATTATTTCATTATGTTTTTAACACATAAATAATTAGTAGAATAAGAAACAACTTGAATGCATTGAAAAAGATGATTTCCCCTTATTTAGTAGACTTCCTTTAGATCCCCCCTTAAGGGGCCTTGGTTTGAAATTTTTGCTAAGATATAACCCATAGGGTTTAGTTGAGAATGTTTATAATGTAATTTATTAAGGTTTTTTTGACATTGTTATTTTAATTTGGCTTAATGAAAAGAGAGATGTGGTGTACTTTTTATATGTGATTAGTGGGGCATTATCGTAATTTCATAAAATATTAAATTACTATAAATTCTTTTTCAAATAAAAATGATTCCAAATGAATATTATTAAAATATAATATTTTTAATAGTTTAAATTATCTCATAAAATATCATTTTTACTTGTTTTTATTATTTTTTACCCTTATCATTTAATTTGAACCCCCATTAACCCTTTCGACAATTATATCAGTTTTTATAATTTCTCCCATTAAAGGGTCACAAATGTTACCATAAAAAAAGGGATTATAAATATACCATGGTTGATGTTTTAAAAGGCAACCCATAATTTTTTTTATGAATATATATTTATAAAATTTAAATATTTTAGGAAAATATTATTCATTATAAAATATCATTAATGTCGTTTCTAAAAATGTTAATTAAATTTTATTTGAAATAAATAAATTAAAAGAGGTAATTCAAATATAATCATTTAAAAAAACTATTATTACATATGTATCGATAAAATTCTTGGAACAAATATATTCTTCCAATATGTTTTAATTTAAATATTTTTGAAATCGTTTATTTTATTTTTTCTATATATTTAATAAAAAAATTAGTTGCATTGTGTATGAATTTAATATAATTATTCAACAAAAAAAATCAAAAAAATTAAAATAATTAAATAATAAATCATATTTTAAATAACCTTTTATAACCAAATATAATTTGTATTTATCCCCAACAACAAATATTGTTGATATTAAAAGAAAAAAATTGATATTTTTCACATTACCTCTCAAAAAATATTATAATGGTTAAAAATGAATAAATATTGGACAAAGATACCATATTTTAGAAACATGGGAAAAATCCGAAATAAAATTATAAAATATAATAATATCATGTGTTGGGTTATTTTTTAATTCCTTATCACTTTATTTGTAACCTTAATTTCATGATTTTTTCTTTACAGATGTGATAAATGTTTCGATGGATAAAATTCAAAATTAAATAAAAAATGGACCAATTTACCAAATTTAGACCACATTATTACCAATATGATTTTCATTTTTCATGATTTATTTTCAATATGTATAAGAAATTATTTTTAACAGAAATGCGTAAAGTTCAATGAAAAATAGTTTGAAAATGAACTTTAAGAAAAAAAATAATTCATAAAATAAGGGGATATAATGATCATGGGAATGTAATGAAACCTTAGTTAATTTAAATCTATTCACTCTAGATATATGGATTTAGGAATCTTTTAGAGAACTTTGTTATTATTTATAAGATTTGATCTTCATAGACTAAAAGGGGCCAAAAGATACACTTCTAAAAAAGGGGATATGTACACCGGTTATAATCAAGTCCCTATCCAAAACACACATGGTCCCATGAGTCATGTATAAAACAATGAGGGGTTATTTCCATGGGAAAGGATTGTGTAAATTTTAATAGTGATGATATCCTATGAGATATTAAAATGGGTGTCACATATGATGATAAACCAATGACCATCAGTGATTCCCATGATTATATTCCATTGAATATCGTCAATATGCTAATGGTCATGATCCCTCACCATAGAGATATCTCACAGGGAATACTTTCATAGGAGATATCTATAACTATATCCCATGAGCTATATTAATGGGTGTATCTCACTGCCATTGTCTATGATATCACCATGGGACATGATCATTGTGATTATTATATAAAAGTAAATATACATTACAATGATTTGATCATTCAAACATGTGGATCATCATGATGTACCGTAACCAGTTAACTATAATCAATTTTACACATGTATATCAATTTATATATATATATATGAAACTATTTTATAATGGTAACTAGAAGCAATAACTACTGATGGGGGTAATAATGATGACTCGGTATAATTCATGGCTTCTCATTCGAGGGTAAATCAAGTATTCAAACATCATTTACTCATAACAATTATTCAATCATGGTCTATGGTCTCCTTTACTATTATCCTTATGGAAATTTATTTTAATAAAATAAATCAATGGGGAACTTACTATTTTTTATCGGGAGGGATGAGCCTTAACATTCAACAGTGCCTAGGTATGTGTATTGTTCAGTTTTTTGTAATCCCATCTTCCTAATATATTTATATATATATTATTTAAAAATGGTATTTATTTAAAATTACTAAATATTTAATATTAGTACATATTTATAATTATTATATAAATAAATTATTAAATTGATTATAAAATGTTTCCAAGACATAAACTCTATTTTCAAGGGAGTTGTTTCCCATTATAGTTGACCTATGTGGGTAGGATCTATGGCCATGGGACATAACTCCTATCATAGTAAACATCTATTGTGAGTCATTGGATCTAAGAGCTATAACAACCATGATTTTATACCCACTCAAGGAGGTGATATAACAATTGAATGTTCCCCCATGGTAGTATCCCTATGTGCAGACATGATATATGAATAGGAGGTCCCACCAATGGTAATATACAATTGTGGGGAGTCTCTATAAACATGGGAGGAACTCACCATGGTCTTATACCTCTATAGGGTGGCATTATAGAAATAAGTGGTACCTCTAATGGTTGTATCCCTCTACAGGGATACACTATAGCCCAACGCCCTACTATTTATGGCAGTTTGTATTTCCCCTACATGATAAAAAGAAGGGTAATTTTCCCATTATAGTACTCATTTCCCATATTAATTACAAACTTTTAACTTTCTACACCACCTTTTCTGTATCTATTTTTCACTATAAGCAGTGATTTATGTGGATATAGTCTATTTCTGCTAATTCATAACTCTATGAGGCACCTGGATTGTATTTATTGTCCTCAAAATTAGCCTTATGTACACTTTATAGGAATTATCATGGGTTTGTGTGAGATAAAACTATGATAAGAATATAATTGATATAACACCATGTCTATAGTTCATTTTTCTAATAGTGATACCATCTCAGTGCGTCTAAACCCTTCTTGAACATAATTTCATTTCGATAAATCTCAAATTTTTATTATATCAACCATGAGAATTTGAACTTTTAATTTCAAAAAGTTTATCTCATAATATTATGATGTAAAATAAAACCAATTTATAGTGTTCCTATAGGAAAACAAGTTTATATATCTTATAGGAAATCATTAAAACTTATATCCAAGAGGATCAGTATATATTTATAGTGATATAACATGTGTCCTATATAAGGTCCACATATATCCATCATAGTTTAAAAATCTGTCCTAATGACTCGACCCGAAAATCCCAGAGCTGGTGTATTATTTTAATACATTAGAATGATGACAAGGAATCAAGTCCTAAAAAACTGATCAGTTTAGCAGTCTTGGAAAATTGATTACATACATGAATGTTACATTACACATTAAAACATTAAACACAACATAAATAATTATTTGATGATTCCATTACTCCCCAAGCATAACCCTGCATTTTATCATAATACACATCTTGGAATCCTGGGAAAACAAAACATAAGAAACGGATTGGCTCAGATGCTCAATAAGGGTAAATAATTTAGCGGAATCTATAAATGTTTAAGGAAAGATGTGTAATAAAAACAACCACCTTTTTAAAGATAAATTTGAATATAATATGAAAAAAAATCAAACATTACCATATAAATATTCCTATGGATATTCTACTAGTCAAATAATCACATGTAATAACTAATTACATAACAAGGGAATGTATAATATTGGACATCATAACCACATAGTTAATGCCTCGTTCTAAGACTAGAAATAAAATTTCTAACAAGGAAATTTTTCAAGACACTAATTTTTCTCATGAGACCTACTAATCTATCAAGGAGCTGTAGCGGGCTCCACCCGTCACATACTAAGTCCAATTCATTCCTCATATGAAAAAGTTGAAACACAACATAAACATTCTTAGTAAAACTAGCATATGAAATTTCAATACATTATTTAAAAATCATTAATGGTATAAAAATAGTGCATTCACTATAAAAAATATCATAAATCATTAAATACAATTTTGAATATTGTATTTATAATAAATCATCCCCAATCAAGAATAATATATAAGTAGGATGTTGAAATTGTTGAAAATTATTAGTAAAACTCTTTGAGAGAAATATCCCTTTTTCATGAAAACATTTAAAAGTTGCACAATTTAGAAAGGAATAAATTTAAAAGACGTTTTTTAATCAAAGTGTCACATACCACTTCGAAACTTTATAAAGGAATTGACATTTTAAAAAATTCATGTATATGTAAATAAATCCTTAAACCCATTTTGAAAACATAGACATTAAAGAGAATGACATAGGAGAATAAATATTTAAAACTTTTAAAATGATGTTTTAGTTAAAGAGTCCCTTAAAAATAATTCTTTTGTAAACAATTTTATGAAACATGGGCATGGATAATTGTCACGACCCGCCCTCGGGTCCCGTGCCGTGACTACCCCAAGCCCGCCTTCCATAGGCCAGGGGCTGGCGACTAGCACCAAGGCATAATTCCCTAGTAAAAAGGGAAGGAATTGCCTTTGAAAAGTAAACAAGCACTACAGAGTAAGCAAGAGGAAAGTAAACACTAAGTGAAAACAGAGTACAACTGAAAGTGCGGAAAAGTAAATGGGCCAGTATACAAACCCAAACTGAAAGTAAAGTACAACTCGAAAGGGAAAATAGAAACTGTAAAGTAAAAGCCGATACTCCGAGCTGTCCACTGGAAATCCCACCTGAAGGGTGGGTACAGATAGCTCCATTGCTCCTCGGGTCCCGCCGTCCGCTCCGAACACGTCTCGCCCAGTGGTCCACCTCTAGGTACCGTCCTGCTCTGCAAACCTCAGCCAAGATCAACGTTGTCCGTCGTCTGCAACCAACACAATGTAGTGCGGGCATAGCCCGTGCAGGGGTGAGTATAAGCTACTCAGTAGGGACCCCGAGACCCCTAAAGGTCTCCCAAAATCCACAAAGGATAAACCAAAAAGGTGAGATACAAACACGAAGTAACAAACGATACTGCTTAGGTATATGCCCATACATATACCTAAGTCATCAATCCCAATACGCTCCAACCTCCGAGCCCAAGTACAACTCAGTCCACACAGGAAAGTAAACGTATTCCACACAGGAAAGCAAAATGAAATCCACACAGGATAGCACAACACAATCCACACAGGAAAACAACAGGATTCTGCTCACACAGGTATACTTCTTCGAAAGATGATAAAGATGATCTCTGATCCATCTAAGTCGTCGGACCCACGAAGGATCGATAGGTAACTAACCCCCGCAAAAGACCCACACAGGATCGGGCCCACACAGGATCGGGCCCACACCGGACCTGTAGCACTGATCCACGTAGGATCGCTGAGTGTTGTAGTCATCGTCGAACCCACACAGGATCTCTATACTGTCGTCGTCGCAATCACAGTAGCAGTAGCAGTACCAGTAACAGTCACAGTCGCAGCCAGCACTAGCAGTAGAAGTCACAGTCGCAGCCAGCACTAGGGTTCCTGCACACAGCAAGCTCATTCAGGAGGGTCCGCTCCACGAGCCGAGAGGCTGATACATTAACTGTCACAAAGTCCAGAGTTGATGTATCCAAAAGTTCCTTATCGTCAACAGGAACTCAACACAACAGAGGGCGCGTCGATCGGACGCCCGGTCTGAGAGTTATTGGCTTTTTCGTCCCAGGGGCCCGGTTGGTTTTTAAGGAAAAACCAACCCGACCGTACTCCACCTGCGTCCAAACCTCGGGCGGAGTATTCCAAAAGATCCATCTCACTAAGAGGAACACAACAAAGCTGACGGCACGTCAATTGGACGTCCGTAGCTCAAGATATGAGCGTTTCCGCTCCGAGGGCCCAGTTGGTTTCGTGTACGAACCAACCCGGCCGAACACAAAGTATTCCTAAACTTTGAGTGTGATATACCTAATCGACCGTCTCGATCCAAGGATCACATCGCCGCTGACATTTCATCAATCGGAGGTCCGTTGCTCAAGTTATGGGCAAAAGACCGAAGTCGATTCGAAAATGGGGGGTCCGGGTCCGGGCCGACCCTTCCCGACCCCCCCTGGGTCGGCCCGAACCGGGTCGACCCGAACCAGGTCGACCCGACCCGGGCCCGACCCGGCCCGGCCGGCGGCGCGGCCCGGCGCAGCGGCGCGGTCCGGTACGGCGGCGCGGCCTGGGCGCCGCTCGGGTGCCACGTGCGAGGGGCAAAGCCCCCGCTTACCTGCTGGCGGCGCGGCTGAAAGCCGCGCCTTTGAGAAACCGGCCCCCCTCGTGGCGGCCTGCCTTTGAGAAAAACGGGGGGGCTGCCTGCCCCCCTTTGGGAAACCGGCCCCCCTCCCATTATGGGGGGCGAAAATAACCGCCCGGGGGAATTTAATTCCCCCGGTTTTGCACCGTCTCGGCCGGCCCGTCCTGGGCGGCCGGCTTCCTCTCAATAGGACCGGAATGGGCCGGTCCTCTTCCTTTTTCCGGCACCGGCGGCCCGGCTGGCCGCCGGTCATCACGTCCCGTCGCGGCCCGGAACCGACCGCGGCCTTCGTCGTCCAGCACGGTGCGACGGCACCGTGCCCTTCCGCCGCGGCCCCGCTCCGGCCGCGGTGCCTTCGGTTTCCATTGACGTGGCGCGACGGCGTCGCGTTCATGATGAATCTTTCCACGGCGTGGCGCGACGGCGCCACGCAATAATCGTCGAATGATTCCCGCGTGGTGCGACGGCACCACGCCATCTCATTCATCACAAGAAAATAATAATAGTCAAGAACAAAGGAGGGGAGATTCGGCCGTGTTTGTGCGGTCCGCCCCCCCCTCTCGTTAGACGATAACCATTAAATAATTAACCACAAGATTATCATGCTAGAACCAAGAACGAGAGTGAATAAATAATCAACAACAAACCCCTACCTCGGTTTCAAGAATGATGATCGTCAATGACCCGCGGAAGACGAGCGTCACGGTGGTCGGCGTCACGGAAGAAGGACGTCGATGTCGTGAAGCGAGGATTCAAAGTTCTTTGATGATGATTTCGTCATGGGAAATCGTCGTGGAAGAAATGACGCGGAAGGAGTACATCGTCGGTGTCGCGGGTATGGCGTCGCGGAAGACGATTCCCGAGAACGTGGTGTTCTTCGTCGATGCTCGAAGGTTCTTCGCGTTCTTCGTCAAAGTTTGAAGAAGAAGAAGAAAGAGCTCTCCAATCCTCTCAAGAGCAAAGGAAACCAACCCAAAATAATAAAATAAGCTTAAGATTATTTTATTACACAACCTTCCTCTTAGAATTTCAAAGGTTTGAAATTCAAATTAACCCTCCTCAATTAATTAAGCCAAGTTGTCAAACTTTAATTGAAATGGGTTAAAGGGGAGTTTTTTGAGAGAAGTTGAGGAGTTGGGGTTCGTGTGGGCCCCACCACACTTAATCCTCCCAAGGGAGGATAAGTGGTTGTGGGTCCCACCCCCAACTCCCTTTGGGAGGTTTTAAAAAAACAACAAGTTAAAATAAAATTTGTATTCTACAATTTTATTTAACTTATTCTAAAAACCCAAAAACTAACTTTCAACCCGCAATAAATGCAACCTCGGAAAAGGTCTCCTTAAGCCAATATCGGCGTTGCGAGTTCATCGGTGCCCTCGGAATTTGATTTCGGGCACCGGTTCAAAAGTTATAAATTCCCGCTCGTTCGTTCACTGAACGTACCCGAGCCAAACTTCGGAAATTGATTCCGGGCACTCCGGGCCTCGGAATCAGGTGCCGTCAGAAATCGCGTTCTTGTAAAATTCCAAAGAATATTAAGAGAAAATTTCCCTTGAATTTTATGGGTCTTTACATTACTCCCACCTCAGGGCTTTACGTCCCCATAAAGATACATCAAAAACTAGGGAAACAAATGAGGGTACTGAGCACGCATCTGAGCCTCCCGCTCCCAAGTGCTCTCCTGGAGGTTCCCGTGCTGCCATCTGATGCGCACAAGAGGAATCGATCTCCCATGTAGGACCCACTCCTGTCGATCCTCTATCTCCATCGGGACCTCCGTAAAAGTCACCCCATCGTCAATGTCAAGCTCCCCATGGTCAATGATGTGTGTCGGGTCATGCGCGTATCTACTCAGCTGAGATACATGGAAGACGTCGTGCACCCGGTGCAACTAAGGTGGTAGAGCCAGGCGATAGGCCACCTCGCCAATCCTACTGAGGACCTAGAAGGGTCCAATGAAGCGCAGAGATAACTTGCCGCCTCGGCCAAATCTCTATATACCACGTCGAGGTGAGACCCGCAATAAGACGTGGTCGCCATCCTCGAACTCTAGTGGCCTCCGCCTCCTGTCAGCGTATGACTTCTGCCGGCTCTGAGCTGTCCTCATCCGCTCCTGGATGACCTGGACCTTCTCTGTCATGGCCTGGACCATCTCCGGTCCCACAAGTGCTGACTCCCCAGGGTCTGTCCAGCACAAAGGAGATCTGCAAGGCCTGCCGTACAACGCCTCGTACGGTGCCATCCCGATAGTGGAGTGGTATCTATTGTTGTACGCAAACTCTACCAAGGGTAGGTGGTCCTCCCAGCTACGACCAAAGTCGAGGACACATGCACGAAGCATGTCCTTGATAGTCTGAATGGTCCTCTCCGTCTGACCATCCGTCTGAAGGTGAAAGGCTATGCTCAGACATAGCTGCGTCCCAAACGCCTCCTATAACCCCTTCCAAAGCCGGGAAGTAAAGCGAGCATCTCGATCGGAGACGATAGATGATGGAACACCATGGATCCACACAATCTCCTGAACATAGAGACGTCCCAAGCTCTCCACTGAGCCCTGCTCTCTAATGGGTAAGAAGTGTGCCGACTTGGTGAGTTGGTCAACAATCACCCAAATGGAGTCGTGACCTCTGGAAGTGCGTAGAAGTCCAGTCACGAAGTCCATAGATATCCCGTACCACTTCCACTCCGGGACCTCCAAGGGCTGTACGAAGCCTGCTGGTACCTGATGCTCTGCCTTCACCTGCTGGCAGGTGAGGCATCGAGAAACGAACTCTGCTACAGCCTTCTTCATGTCCGGCCACCAGTGCTGTCGTCTGAGATCCTTGTACATCTTCGCCACTCCAGGATGTACCGCCAAAGGAGAAGTGTGAAACTCTCTCAGCACATCCTCTCGCAAAGCGATTGGTACCATGGTACGTCCTCTGAAAAGGATGTTGTGCTCCGCTCCAAGGGAGAAACCATCAGGTGCATGTCCCGAGGATATCTGAGCACGCCGTGTCTCATAGTCAGCGTCCTCACGCTGTGTCTCTCTGACCCGCTGCAGTAGTGGAGGGGTGACTGTGAGAGACTGGAGGAAGTCTGATCCATCTCTATCCATGAAGGATATCTGCAAAGAGGCTAGCTGCTTCGTCGCCTCCTCAAGTAGCTGAATTCCCGTCCTCCTGCTGAGGGCATCGGCTACTACGTTCCCCTTTCCTGGAGTATAGACTATCTCAAAGTCATAGTCCTGGAGGAACTCGAGCCATCGCTGCTGTCTCAGGTTCAGGACCTTCTGAGATAAGATATACCTGAGACTTTGATGATCAGAAAAGACTGTAAAACTCTCACCCATCAGGTAATGTCGCCATGTCTTCAGAGCGAAGACCACTGCTGCTAACTCCAGGTCATGGGTAGCGTAGTTCTGCTCATGCGGCCTCAACTGTCGTGATCCATAGGCGATCACTGCCCACTCCTTCATCAGAACACATCCGAGTCTGGTCCCTGATGCATCGCAGTAGACTACGTACCCTACTCCCTCCTCAGGCAACCTCAAGATAGGTGCGCTGGTCAATCTCTGTCTCAGCTCCTGGAAGCTCTACTGACATCTGTCTGACCACACGAAGGGTTTCCCCTTCTTCGTCAAATCTGTGAGTGGTGCCTCAACTCTAGAGAAGTCTGGCACGAATCTCCGATAGTATCCAGCTAGTCCCAAGAAACTCCGAACCTCAGTCACGCTCCTGGGTGGCTCCCATGCTAACACAGCCTCGATCTTCGCAGGATCCACTACAAATCCCACCTCATAGATAACGTGTCCCAAGAAGTGGACCTCACGTATCCAGAACTGGAACTTCGAGAGATTACCATAATGTTGGTGCTCTCGGAGTGTGTCTAGTACAACTCACAAGTGATAGGCGTGCTCCTCCTCAGTTGTAGAGTAAATCAGAATGTCGTCGATGAAGACCACGACAAACCGATCAAGGTATGGCTGAAAGATCCTGTTCATGAGAGCCATGAACACTTCTAGAGTATTGGTTACGCCGAAAGGCATAACCAAGAACTCATAGTGGTCATACCGACATCTGAAGTTCGTCTTCTGCATATCCTCATCTCTGACTCTTAGCTGATGATAGCCTGACCTGAGGTCTATCTTCGAGAACCACCGTGCTCCCTTGAGCTGATCAAAGAGGTCATCAATTCTCGGTAGCGGATACTTGTTCCTCACCGTCACATGGTTCAGGCAACGATAGTCAACACAAAGTCGCAAGATCTCGTCCGTCTTCTTGGCGAACAATATCGGGGAAGCCCAGGGTGAAACACTGGGTCGGATGAACCCCTTGACTTGCAAGTCCTCCAACTGTACCCGTAGCTCTCGAAGCTCAGCGGGGGCCATCCGATATGCTGGAGTGGATATCGGGGTTTTCCCGGGGTACAGGTCAATATAAAAGTCTACCTCTCTGTGAGGAGGTAGCCCTGGAATGTCGTCGGGAAAAACGTCCGCAAACTGATCCACCACCGCAGGAAAACCAGGACTCCGCACGTCAACTGCTCCAAGGATGAGGCTAGCCAACTGATGAGTAATGGGATGTCCTCTCCTCCGCGGAAGTCCATCCTATGCTGCAAAAGGCTCCCTTCTCGCCGGTGAAGGTGAACATGCTCCCGTTGGTGCGTACACATCACACCTTGTGCCTAAAACAGTAAATCTGCGCATGGACCGTAGATAACCAATCCATGCACAAGATGACGTCGTACGGCCTCGACGCTGCTACAAGAAGATCCCAACCGAAGCTCTCGCCTCCTAGAGTAAGCTCACACTGCCGACACCAGTGCGTAATCGTCGAGTCTGCTCCCGTAGGAGTCTCTAGCCGTAAGGATCGAGCCAACGACTCTGTCGGAATCTCCAAGCTCCGAACAAGGGCAGTGGCTATGAAAGATTGACTCGCTCATGTGTCTATAAGTACTGAAGAAAGGGTGGAATAGACTCAGATAGTACCTAGAATCATCTCTGGCACGCCGTGGTCGTAGGCTTCTGCTGCCTAGAGCTGTGCCTGTCTCTGCCCGCCAGCTCCCTGTGGTCGGGGTGGACCTCCTGGTGGTGGTGGTGGCAGAGCCTCGAAGCGTCGCCCACCACCTGCTGCTCGGCCAGCTCCTCTGCCTCGTCCGCCTCCTCCCTGCGGCCCACCACGGTCGACCCTCTGCCTCTTCCTCGGTGGTCCCTCAACTGTCTGCTGCTCCTCGGCACGGCGGGTCGGACAGTCACGAGCCATGTGGCCCTGCCCGCCGCACGAGTAGCACTGCCTGCCTCTCAAAAGACTGGCTCCTCGCTGTGTGCCCCGCACTGCTGAGCTAGTGTCCTGAGGTCGTCTGCCTGAAGGTCTGGTCTGTCTGGACCCCTGAGTCATCCGTCGACTGCTTGCTGCCGATGTCTCTGCCACGTGCCACCCTGCGGTGGGTCTCGGCGCTGGTGTAGACTCAGCAAGGAAGCTCTCGATCAAAAGGGCCCGCTCCAGTACTCATGTCTGAGTCGGTATGCTGAGGGAGATCAGCGATGCCCTGATCTCGTGTCTCAATCCCTGCTCGAAGGTCCGGGCCCGGAAGAATGGGTCCCGTACCATGTCGGTCGAGTAGCGCGAGAGATCAGTAAAGCTCGTCGAGTACTGAGCGACCGTCATGCTGCCCTGTCGCAGCTGAAGAAGCTCCTGGATACGCACCGCACGAAGGGTGGCTGGGAAGAACTCCGAGCGGAAGAGGCTCTCAAAGTCCATCCAAAGTAGAGATGCCTCATCGTGCACCTGGAGCATCAAGCTCCACCATCGGCCCGCTGCTGCGTGCAGTAGGCTCGCAGCGAGGATCACCATGAGGTCTGCAGGTGTCCTCACTAGCCTAAAAACTCGTACCACTGCCTCCAGCCAGTCCTCTGCTGCCTGGGGGTCCGTCTCCCCACGGAACCTAGGCGGTCGCTGGCGCTGGAACTCGTGCAGAGCTCCAAGGCAACGTGCATCGTCAGCAGCTGGTGCTGGAAGCATCGGTGGCTCGACGGGTAGAGCTACCACCGGTGCCACTGCTGACTAACGGCCCTGCACTGAGGTCTCGTCGCTCGGTGGGTTGTCGTCACGCTCAACTCTCGGAACCCTAGCTGGCTGCCGTCATGGGGCCATCCTGAAAAGGAAACAGGTGCGCCATGGTCAGAACAGTATACATGGTGAGCTAATATAAAGTAATCACAAAGAAAACTTTCAAACACACACGCAATCAATGTTTTCATGCATTAAGTCGGAAATCAGTAGTCAGGGTCCTGGTGTACGGATACGTCGGCCACCGCACCAACACTGCACTCCCTGGACTGATAACCACACTCAATACGCTAAACATTATTGCTTCAAATAAAAAAGATCAGAGTTCGCGGTAGAACCGAACTCCTCTGATACCAATTTGTCACGACCCTCCCTCGGGTCCCGTGTCGTGACTACCCCAAGCCCGCCTTCCATAGGCCAAGGGATGGCGACTAGCACCAAGGCGTAATTCCCTGGTAAAAAGGGAAGGCATTGCCTTTGAAAAGTAAACAAGCACCACAGAGTAAGCAAGCGGAAAGTAAACACTAAGTGAAAACAGAGTACAACTGAAAGTGCGGAAAAGTAAATGGGCCAGTATACAAACCCAAACTGAAAGTAAAGTACAACTCGAAAGGGAAAATAGCAACTGTAAAGTAAAAGCCGCTACTCCGAGCTGTCCACTGGAAATCCCACCTGAAGGGTGGGTACAGATAGCTCCACTACTCCTCGGGTCCCGCCGTCCGCTCCGAACATGTCCCGCCCAGTGGTCCACCTCCAGGTACCGTCCTGCTCTGCAAGCCTCAGCAAAGATCAATGTTGTCCGTCGTCTGCAACCAACACAACGTAGTGCGGGCAAAGCCCGTGCAGGGGTGAGTATAAGCTACTCAGTAGGGACCCCGAGACCCATGAAGGTCTCCCAAAATCCACAAAGGATAATCCACAAAGGTGAGATACAAACACGAAGTAACAACCGATACTGCTTAGGTATATGCCCATACATATACCTAAGTCATCAATCCCATTACGCTCCAACCTCCGAGCCCAAGTACAACTCAGTCCACACAGGAAAGTAAACGTATTCCACACAGGAAAGAAAAACGAAATCCACACAGGATAGCACAACACAATCCACACAGGAAAACAACAGGATTCATCTCACACAGGTATACTTCATCGAAAGACGATAAAGATGATATCTGATCCATCTAAGTCGTCGGACCCATGAAGGATCGATAGGTAACTAACCCCCGCAAAAGACCCACACAGGATCGGGCCCACATAGGACCTGTAGGCGCTGGTTCACACAGGACCGCTGAGCGCAAAGACCCACACAGGATCGGACCCACACAGGATCGGGCCCACATAGGACCTGTAGCACTGATCCACGTAGGATCGCTGAGTGTTGTAGTCATCGTCGAATCCACACAAGATCTATGTACTGTCGTCCTCGCAGTCACAGTAGCAGTAGCAGTAGCAGTAGCAGTCAAAGTAGCAGCCAGCACTAGCAGTAGCAGTCACAGTCGCAGCCAGCACTAGGGTTCCCGCACACAGCAAGCTCGTTCAAGAGGGTCCGCTCCACGAGCCGAGAGGCTGATACATCAACTATCACAAAGTCCAGAGTTGATGTATCCAAAAGTTCTGTATCGTCAACAGGAACTCAACGCAACAGGCGGCGCGTCGATCGGACGCCCGGTCTGAGAGTTATTGGCTTTTTCGTCCCTGGGGCCCGGTTGGTTTTTAAGGCAAAACCAACCCGACCGTACTCCACCTGCGTCCAAACCTCAGGCGGATTATGCCAAAAGATCCCTTTCACTAAGAGGAACACGACAAAGCTGACGGCACGTCAATCGGACGTCCGTAGCTCAAGATATGAGCGTTTCTGCTCCGAGGGCCCGGTTGGTTTCGTGTACGAACCAACCCGGCCGAACTCAAAGTATTCCGAAAATTTGAGTGTGATATACCGAATCGACCGTCTCAATCCAAGTATCGCATCGCCACTGACGGTTCGTCAATCGGAGGTCTGTAGCTCAAGTTATGGGCAAAAGACCGAAGTCGATTCGAAAATGGGGGGTCCGAGTCCGGGCCGACCCGGCCTGACCCGGCCCGGCCGGCGGCACGACCCGGCTGGCGGCGGCACGGCTTGGGCGCCGCTCGGGTGCCACGCGCGGGGGGGAAAAGCCCCCGCTTCCCTGCTGGCGGCGCGGCTGAAAGCCGCGCCTTTGAGAAACCGGCCCCCCTCGTCGGGGCCTGCCTTTGAGAAAAACGGGGGGGGCCGCCTGCCCCCCTTTGGGAAACCGGCCCCCCTCCCATTATGGGGGGACAAAATAACCGCCCAGGGGAATTTAATTCCCCCGGTTTTTCACCGTCCCGTCCGGCCCGTCCTGGCCGGCCGACTTCCTCTCAACAGGACCGGCATGGGCTGGTCCTCTTCCTTTTTCCAGCACCGGCGGCCCGACTGGCTGCCGGTCATCACGTCCCGCCGCGTCCCGGAACCGGCCACGGCCTTCTTCATCCGGCACGGTGCGACGGCACCGTTCCCTTCCGCCGCGGCCCCGCTCCAGCAGCGGCACCTTCGGTTTCCATTGATGCAGCGCGACGGCGTCGCGTTCATGATGAATCTTTCCACGGCGGGGCGCGAAGGCGCCGCGCAATAATCGTCGAATGATTCCCGCGTGGTGCGATGGCACCACGCCATCTCGTTCATCACAAGAAAATAATAATAATCAAGAACAAAGGAGGGGAGATTCGATCGTGTTTGTGCGGTCCGGACCCCCTCTCGTTAGACGATAACCCTTAAATAATTAGCCACAAGATTATCATGCTAGAACCAAGAAAGAGAGTGAATAACTAATCAACAACAAACCCCTACCTCGGTTTCAAGAACGATGATCGTCAACGACCTACAGAAGACGAGCGTCGTGGTGGTCGGCGTCACGGAAGAAGGACGTCGATGTCGTGAAGCGAGGATTAAAAGTTCTTTGACGATGATTTCGTCGCGGGAAATAGTCGCAGAAGAAATGACGTGGAAGGAGTACGTCGTCGGTGTCGCGGGTATGATGTCGCGGAAGACGATTCCCAAGAACGTGGCGTTCTTCGTCGATGCTCGAAGGTTCTTCGCGTTCTTCGTCAAAGTTTGAAGAAGAAGAAGAAAGAGCTCTCCAATCCTCTCAAGAGCAAAGGAAACCAACCCAAAATAATAAAATAATCTTAAGCTTATTTTATTACACAACCTTCCTCTTAGAATTTCAAAGGTTTGAAATTCAAATTAACCCTCCTCAATTAATTAATCCAAGTTGTCAAACTTTAATTAAAATGGGTTAAAGGGGAGTTTTTTTAGAGAAGTTGTTGAGTTGGGGTTCGTGTGGGCCCCACCACACTTAATCCTCCCAAAGGAGGTTAAGTGTTTGTGGGTCCCACCCCCAACTCCCTTTGGGAGGTTTTAAAAAAAACAACAAGTTAAAATAAAATTTGTATTCTACAATTTTATTTAACTTATTCTAAAAACCCAAAAACTAACTTTCAACCCGCAACAAACGCAACCTCGGAAAAGGTCTCCTTAAGAGAATATCGGCGCTGCGAGTTCATCGGTGCCCTCAGAATTTGATTCCGGGCACCGGTTCAAAAGTTAGAAATTCCCGCTCGTTCGTTCACTGAACGTACCCGAGCCAAACTTCGGAAATTGATTCCGGGAACTCCGGGCCTCGGAATCACGTGCCGTCAGAAACCGCGTTCTTGTAAAATTCCAAAGAATATTAAGAAAAAATTTCCCTTGAATTTTACGGGTCTTTACAATAATAAATATTTCCTAGTAAAAACATACACATAAACAATCTCGGATAATAATGAGATTGAGGAATTAACCCTTACCTTGTTCTTTCCTTTTGTCAAGGGTACGTTTAAACTCCTGCATAATGACCATAGTATGTAATTAAATTATAACATAACCATATTAATATTTTTTATTTCATATATGATTCATTTATTACATTATACTAACCATTTAGTAATAATTTCCATGTTAAAGTTACATTTTGGGTAATAATCACTTTCTTAATCATACGTGTTTTAACTTGTTATTCTTGATCATATCAATTATATCATGATTTACATACTTATATAATATAAAACATGATTTAAATATCATATATATTCATATTATAAATATTTATAATAGAAATAAATATGAAATGGAAACATCGTTCATAGAGACGGTAGTCCGTACGTACGCAAAAACGATGTTTCCTTTTTCATATCATATTGAATGAAAGTAAGTGAATGAGATATATGTAAATACATATATATATATATATATATATATCAAATATCATTATTATTTAATTTATTACATTCTTATTTTTATAATCATCGTTGAGTGGCGAACATGGAAATTAATCTCATCGCGTCGTGTAGACGGTAAGTCGTTTGTACGCACGAGCAACAATATCATTCTACTTATGGTGAGATCGTATGGAATAAAATGGTATAATATATATACATAATCATTAACATGTTATACCATATTTACGCACGTATGGTGACTTTTTCATTCATATTATGGATAGAATAATGAATATGGTTATACCATATTTATAATAACATCATTGTATTTATAAGGTACTGGATTTAAAAAAATTATGGAAGCAACAAAGAAAGAGTAAGAGGAAGAAAAAAATAACTTTTGAAAAATGTGATAAAATTATTATCTCTTCTTCGAGAGCTTCATTTTGATTTGATCAAAAGGGATCATTAAGTTGGATTTATAATCAAAGTAATTCCTCTAATTTTAATTTAGGGTATTTGGGAGGATATTTCAGCATGGTGTTTCTGAGAAAAATGGCTTTGGAGGGGTGAAATTAAGAGAAGGGGAAGTAACCTTTTATAAGAGAGGTGGGGGTCACTTTATGAAAACCTTGAAATATTATTTTATTATAAAATAATTTTCGATTTATAATGGCTCCAAATGGATTTATTTCTAGGATAAGGTGGGGATGGGTCTAAATACTCTCATCCAATATGTTTTAGATAAGTTTAGGTCACCATATTAACTTTATCTTTTAGATTTAACTATTAGTTAAATAGTTTAATTTGTATCATTTCTTCTTGTATTTTTATATTACATGGTCAATAAACATATTGTAAAATGAAAATAGTATCTAATGTGGTTAATTAATGACATATATATCATTATATATGTCCTTTGGCCGAACCTTATTTTTTTATGATTATTATATCATTTAATAATATAGTATTTGTTTTAAAAACTCATTAATGTCAATTTTGACACTATTTAGTATTTGATTTTTTTGAAAGTCAACAAAACCTTATTACTTATACAAAAAATACATTAAATCAACCATAACATTTCATATTAACCTATAAAATTCATTTATGGCATAAAAATCCTCAATATACATTTATATGTATATTTATAATAGAAATTATTTTAATCTTTCCTTAATAAGGTAATTACTACATCATCATTCTGTCATAAATACATTTAATTATTTAATGTCTAAAAATTATAAATAAAATACCATGATGTAGGAAATAATTATATATTTATAATTTATATTTATAGTCAAATTTATCTTATTTATAAACCTGTATTAAAAATTGTTTTTTATTAAAATTGGAATTTTAGAATTTTAAGTCTTCTTTAAATAAAATGATAATAAATGTCCCAATCTAATACAAGTGGATAAAATAGGATAATATTTTATTCATAAGGTTTATTTTGGTCAAAAAACACTTATCCAATAGAATTAGGACATGTTTTAGGTTAATTATAATAACATTTTTACCTTTAATTACCCTATTTACTTTTAACCATGGTAAATAAAATTCAAAAGTTACTATTCACTAAAAATTATTTTCGTCATATTAAACCACATTTTACTTACATATGTAAACCGTGTCTCTTGGATTTTTGTAATTCAGTTTACAGAAGTGGTAAATTACGTTTTATGCAAATTTGCAAATGTGTCTCGAAGGTGGGTAAAAGACAATAAAAAGGTCAATTAAATTTTATATGTCTAATATTATTATAAAATGACTCTAATGAATTAAACTGGAATAATATATGTATTATTTATATATTTTTACTTGAAGATAAATTTTTAATTAAAAATTATTATTTAAATGAAAATGTCGGTTTTTACCTATAACATAGTGTTTTTCACTATTCGTCAAAAATTGAATGTTTTCAGAAAAATACCAAAAATTCACTCAAATATAATTTTTATATTCAAAATATAAAAATTATTTCTATTTACCAAATTCAAAAAATATAAGTTTTATTAATTAATTTAAAATTAATTACCGTTGTCAAAACCAGAAAGTGGGTTTTTAAGAAATAAAATAATCCAAAGATTGACATGTGTTTATGTCCAATTTAAATTTCAAATTACTTAAAATGACCTAAATTATATTAAATTATAAAAATTTAATATAATTATAATTTATAAACACTCAAATGAATAAATTATCACTTTAAATAATTTAGATTAAAAACAATTTCAATTAAAATTTAGTATTTTTTTACTATACATCAGTCTATGAATGTTATCAGAAAAGTACCAAAACTTTATCCAAACTAAATTTTTGTATCCCAATTATAAAGATAAATTTAATTTCATTAAATTTTTTATATAAAAGTGTCAAATATTGGATTTAAAAAGGGTTCTCCGTTAAAAGGCGGTAAAATTACATTTTTTTAAAAATACTTCTTTTATCTGAAAAATTGATTTGTTCTTATATTATGTATAATAAACACATAATATGGATGTTAAAATTATATGGAGTATATGAAATTCAAATTCTAGTTAATATTATTCATAACCGCTTTTTAAATGGCGAGTTTGGTTTGTCGTGGGGTGCTCAAACTCGATGTTGTGTATAATGCAAACTATTGAATTACTTTAAAGAGAAAATGTACTATGAAATAATTAGATGTTACATTCTCCCATCCTTCAATAAATTGTTTCCTCGCAATTAGAAATTACTGTTTGAAAATAAAAGGTACAAAATACCTTTGTGGAAAACTCACATCGGAAATTGGGTTAAAAAAATTAATCTTAATAAGAGGGAAAGAGAAATGAAAATGTCACCACAAAATTTTAATCTCGAATAGGAGAACATTGGTGGGAATTAGAGACACCTAATTAGAGGGAAAATGTAAATATTTATATGTAGTTATTGAGGTCATCAATCACAAACAGGTGAACAATAAATGGAATATTGAGGGCCTCAAAACCATAAATCTATGAAGATTTAAAATATTATTGGTTCATCAAAACATAAGGTATTAAGAAAACACATTTTTTGGTTTTATGATCCTTTCCCTAATGTTTAATAATTAATTTCTTCATAGAATAATAAAAAAAGAATATTCTACATGTAGAGTTTCATCCTTTAAGTAATTTCTCCAACAAACTCATCTTTCACTTAAAGATATATTAGAATTCAAAAATATTTTATTTATCCTAATTGTATAGTGTTTAAAAAAATTAATTTATAATTAATCTATCTGATCATTTAAAAAAGATAAATTATACAAACCAGGAAATCGCATATGATATTGGTAGTTGATGCACCCTTGTCACCCTTCAGTTACGGGTTCAAGTATCGCAGCCTTTCCAAATGCAACGGGTTGTCGCCTGACCTCTGGGTTGTACTTTTTATAACAATCAAAAAATAATCTTAAGAAATGTTTTAACTTTAAACAGTATTATCCAATGTACAACTTAATTAATTCCAAAATTTAGACTTATCCAAAATACTTCTTTCTAAAATCATAGTCCAAAATTTATCAGGAAGGTAAACATATTGAAGATCTCTTTTTTCCATGTAATAACAAGTGAATACCTTCAATATGTATTCTCTTAAAACATGGTAACATCCTTAATTAGCATAAAACCTTATTGATTACATTAATTTTCCCTTATTCCTTATAGAATATTGGATATACTCCTTATATCAAAAAATGTTGTAAACTCCAATAATTATGTAATAAACAAACAATTCAATAGTTTCAAGGTAGTAAATAATATCCAATATAATTTGTACAAATCAATCATATATTATTCCAAAATAATTATCTCAATTTCATAAACATATTAAGGGTGATATCTCCCCCAACCATATATTTTCCAAAACTTTTAAATTGAAAATTTTTCACTTCACTTGGTTCCATAAAATCTCAAATCCTTAATGAAAACGTATTGTAGTACAATCATTTTATAATTTATAATTCTTAAACCTTGTACACCATTAATAAAATACTCAAATGACACAATTATTTAATAGTAACTTAAGAACACTGATCATTCCTCTTCAGTTATGGTAGTATCATAACTTTATTATTATCTAATAACATCATTTGAGGTATACTCTGATGATTGATACATTGATTCGGGTAGTATCCCAACTCCTTGTAGATGAAGCATTATATATTTGAAACCATTATCTTTGTAAAGACCTGGATTTCAATGTAATTTGTTTATTTATATGGAATTATTTCGAGACCTCGAAATCTGAGGGCGTGAAATTCTGAGGCCCAGAGAGCTCGGAATGAACCGTCAATGTTTTGTCATGATTTAATTAACTTGCATAAGCAGTTTTCTTGAAAAAGGAGAATAACTCTTAAACGGTTGCCCGGATCAGAAATCTGAGGGCACCATTGTACTTAGGATGGAGGGTTTACCCTAAGCGCATCTTAATTTTAGTCGGCACAAGCCTACGGTGAGAAAACCCTAAAATGAAATAAATGTAAATAAAATAATTAAATAAAGTTATTTTATTTTTCAAATGCTTATAACTATTGAAAGGTAACTCAGATTAAAAATATGATACCACCGCTGAACTCATGAGGGTGTTATTTCTTTTTGAAGATACTAACTTTGGCCGGCGCGGGCCTCCAGAGAAATTTAGTTTTTGGCCGTAAATAAAATAATTAAGAGACAATTATTTTATTGTAAAATCTATAACTTTTAAAAGGGAACTTGTATAGGAAATCCGAGAGTACCATTGGGTTCTTTGGGGAGTTTTCACTTATTCAGAGCCTAACCTCGACCAGCGTGGGTCGAGGGTGACTATTAATAATTTTCTGGACATTCCTTCAAGTACGTTCAATAAATGCACGAGTGGCATTTTGTAACTTTTGAACTTATGCTCGGAATTGAAATCTGAGGACACTGTCGATCTCACAACACTAATATTCACTTAAGGAGACCTTCACCTTGACCATAGTAGTTCGAGTGTAGGAGTTAGTTTTTTGAATTTTTGTGGGAGGGTTAGTCAAATTATAAAATAAAATGTTTAAATTTTATTTTATTTTTAAACCCTCTCATTTGAATCATGAAGGTGGGGACCACACGAGGGTCGTCAAAAATTTAATGTTGGGTATTAAATTCCTGGTTACCCAAAATTTGTAACAACTTTACTCTTTAAATAATAGGATTCATTAATTCTGAATTAATGAATCAACTTGTTAAGGAAGAGTTATTTTATTAACTCTTCTTGTGGATTGTATTCCCATTGGAAAAAGGGAGAGGAATCCTGGGCTGGAGAATCCTCCAACGAAGAACCACCCCCCAACAAAGAATGAGGACAATGCACGAGCCCAGATCAGAAATGTGCAGCGGGAGTGACGAACGTCGGCGTCCCCTTCAACGAACTCATCTTCCTCCTCATGACATCTCCAACGGATGTTTGAGGTAGGGGTTTTAAATTGAATTATGATTGAATTTATTTGATAATTATTCATATTATGGATTCATAATGACGATGGACAAACTAACATGGCCATCGTCCCACACATATACATTGCCTCTTATCTTTTGTTCTTCATGCATTCTTCGGGCGTTCTTCGACGCAAAATATTTAACAAATCCAGAAACACAATTTTTTTCCGAGCGCGACATATGGACACGGAGCCCTTGACCCGAGGATTGTGAATATGCAAACAACATAATTTTGGGCTTGAAACGAAGCCGCGATGGCTCGCGGAAGAAGGTGGTGGCCGGCACCCAGCCAGCCGCACGGAAGGTGGGGCGGTGCGCGTCTGCGCCGCCGGTTGAGCAGGAGGAAGTGGCCTATTGGCTGCGGCGGAGAAGGTTGGTGGCCAGCATTCGGACAGCCGCGCGGCGAAGCGGCGGTGCGCATCTACGCCGCCAAAGCAGTAGGTCACGGCCGCTTGGCCACAGCGAAGGCCGGAGGGTGGCTAACACCCGACCGACCGCAGTGGACCAGCGGCGCGTGACATTACTGCAGGGAGGAGGACTGGTCGGAGCACTGACCGGTCGTAGTGGATCCACGAGACCCTCTTGGGTCCCATGGGTGACATGGTATCACCTAAAGGAGCTACTCCTTACCATTCCGAATAGAATGGGGGTCTCTCCCCCTTCGGCACCAGCTCATGAAGACCGTGCCAGAAGGCCACGCCGGGTCGTCCCCTTCGCGGGCCAGGCCGGTCCCACCACAGACCAGCCCAACTGGGCTAGACTCCAACCTGTTCGGGTCGACCCGAACCGGGTTGGTTCGGCCCAGGCTGGGTCGGGTCGGACCGGACCCAGGTATATCTAGACCCAGTTTTTCCTTTGTGGCCATATCTTGAGAACCAGGCTTCCATTTGACAAATTCTATGTGGCACTAGAATACTTGGATTGAGATGGTACTTTTTGGTTTACTCCACTTGAATTTTGGATAATTTTAGAGTACTTATGGGTTAGATCGAACCCCAAATCCAACCGAGCCCTCGGAGCAGAAAAGCTAATAACATACAGACTAGGCATCTTATTGACATGTCGTCTATTGCGTTGGGTCCATTATGACATGAAAGATCTTTGGGATACTTCTCAGTAAGACTTCATGGCTATCGAGGTACAACTGATATCTCGAGGGATAGATTCTATAGAACACGAGAGCACTGGGTGCGAGGAATCCAATGGATGGTAGTGAGGAGGAAGTTGGAGACGGATAATACAGAGGTTAGTTACCTATCGACTCTGGGTGGGTCGGATCATGTGTGGGTCATTGCAGGGGTTAGTATCTATCGATCTTGTGTGGGTCAACGCTCAGTGATCCTATGTGGGTCAGCACATACCAATTCTATTTGTGTTAGATCCTATGTGGGTCAGCACTTAGCGATCCTGTGTGGGTCAGCGCATACCGATCCTTTGTGGGTCAGATCCAATGTGAGTCAGCGCTCAGCAATCCTGTGTGCATCAGTGCATACCAATCATGTGTGGGTCAGATCATATGTGGGTCATTGTGGGGGTTAGTACCTATCGATCATGTGTGGGTGAGACTTCATATAATCAGTAGTACTGCCTCTTGACATAATATGATGATCTATCTTCACAACTAATAATATGTACTTCTATACTTCACTGAAAACTTGGTTTGAGCTGAGACTCTATTTGAACTAATACTTTTAAATTCTTGGTGATAACTGTGTGGTACTTTTACCTTCGTGGTACTATCTTCATGGTGATACTTGTGTGGTACTTTTAACTTTTTAGTACTATCTTCATGGTGATATATGTGTGGTAATTTTACCTTGGTGGTGTTACCTTCATGCTGTTACCTTTGTGGTATTATTTCATCATGTATGAGATGTGTTTATCTTGATAACATAGGTGTATTTATGGGAATATAGCTAAGTAGAGTTGATGTCTTGCTTTGCAGTTTTCCTTTCTTGAACTTTAGGAGACCAACGGGGTCCCTACTGAGTATTGTTATACTCACCCTTGCACGGTCTTTTCCCACACCTTGTTGTGTTTGGTTCAGACGACATACAACATTGATCGAGGCTGAGGGATGTAGGACTGGATGGTATGCGGAGGTGGACCATTCTTCTATATGTGACGTAAAGGAGACGGATGGACGTGGAGTTTTGAGGAGGTGATATGTACCTACCCTTCAGGTGGGATTCGTGGTGGACGATCCAGGAGCTGTTTTCAATTTTCAGTTGTATTTTTACTTTTGATTTGTACTTGTACTTTCAGTTGGGCTTGTATTCTTTCCATTTTTACTTTCAACACTCTTTTACTATAGCAGTTTACTTCACAGTTGTTTCTCATTGTGTTCTTGGACCGTGTGTTTGTACATTATTAAAGGAAATGCCTTCCCTAATTAGCGAATATGCCTTTCAGTGCTAGTTCCCAGCCCCTGGCCTATGGAAGGCAGGCTTGGGGTATTCACGGCATGGGCCCCGAGGGACGAGTCGTGAAAAAGTGTTATCAGAGGAGTTTGGTTATACCGGAGAACTAGGACTCTAATATTTTATGTGAAGTAATAGTGTCAAGTGTTATGAGTGTGATTTTCAATTCAGGGAGTCCAGTTTTGGTGCAGCAGCCGATGTATCCATACACCAGGACCCTGAATTCTGATCTTTGACCCAATACACGGATGCTCTGATTACGTGTGTTTTGGAAATTATTTTCCTTGGTCTATTTGTATTTACCTAAGCAGGTAAAACTTAATGATAGTGGCACACCTATTTTTTATCAAGATGCCACCATGAAGAAATACACCCAGGTTTCCTGAGAGAGTATGCGATGATGTCCTACCAAGCGATGAGGCCTCGGTTCAGGGCCCTCTTATGATGTTAGCACCTTCAGGTGGTCTACCAGCGGCACCACTACTCTTTGGACATGCATTGCAACCAGCCCCACCAGTAGAGGATTCACGCCAACGGAGCACATTGCATGAGTTCCAGTGGCAAAGGCCTCCGAGTTTTTGAGGCGAGATGGACCCGCAGACAGCTGAGGACTTGATGGAGGTTGTGGCTAGAGTTTTCTACCTAGTTGAGACACCAGTAGAGCATATAATGACCTTATCTTCTAGTATTTTTCGGTGTGTGACCATGAAGATGGTTCGCAGTGTAATGAGGCTTCGGTACATTGATCGTTACCCAAGATGGTACCTTCAGGTAGTGTTCCAGTTATATCAATGCTCGTTGGTCAGCAGTTACAACAGGTAGTACCGGTAGAGGACACATGTAGGCTTAGTGTCTTACACATGTTTCAGCATCAGATACCCCCTCAGGTTCCAAGGCGAGCTCAAATCACAGGTGGCTGAGGACTGGATTCTAGGGGTGGATGAGAGTTCCCTTTATCTTCTTTAGCTTCGGCGGGATGACATGTTGGTAGCTGAGTATTCATCGAGGCGTACCGACCATTCTGAGCACTCGATGAATATGATACAATCAGTGCTTTAGGGCTCAAACTTCTGAGCAAGTTTTGTTTAAGGAAATTTGAGCCATCACTATTCCTCTATGAATTTCTACTAATGTTAGGGTGCTAGAGAGAACCTTTGTGGTTGAATGTTCATTGGATAAGCGGATATAGCTAGTAAATGTTAGTAGTATGAAAGTAGAAAATTGGCACCACTCTCAGATACTTGGGCGTGTAAAATGTTTCGGGAATAGGAAGTGTTGAGGAAAGATGAATCTATAAGGTAGTAGACGTGGAAACAGAGTTTGGAGAGCAGCATGAGGTGGTGTACATTACAACATGTTACAAACACCCCCCCTTTTTGGTCCCCATCGGGCTCGAGAAGCTAGAGGAAAGGGGAAGGGAGTAGCTGCATGCAGTCAAGGAGTGAGACCCAAGGGCTCTAGGAATGATTCAAGGTACGGTAGGTGTCTACTACTAGTTTCTGTATTAATAGGCATAGATACTAACCATTCCTTACTTACACTAACCTTGTTAAATACCCAGAGTTTACAATTAAACCATTTACTTGACCCTCAGGTCTGGAGATACCTTTGGGAGGAGACTCGATAATCACACTTACGCTGACAGTGAGAACTGTCCCTTGGGATGAGAGTTTCGGTTGGAACCTCTTAGTGGCAGCATTGAGGCCTTACGACATTAGTTTGGGTATAGACCGGACATCCACAATTCATACTCAGATTGACTGTATTAGGCAAAGAGTTTGTGGTTTAACTAAAACATGGGAATGGGGTTTTCCTTGGTCAGCATAAAAGGAAACCCAAGAAGTACAACACAAACTCATGAAAAGGAGGGTGCAGCCGGTCACCCTTGAGTCGACCAGCCTTATGCTCATGGCAGTAGGAGTATTGATTTTTCAGTTTCTAACAGAAATAGAAAAGTGTGGGGGAGATCCTTTCAAAATATGTTTCCAGATTTACCTCCATGAAGGGGGAGGGACTTCGGCTTTGGTTGGGTACTACCAGAGTTTTTTACCAGACTTCTCTAGGGTAGCAGCACCCTTGTCAGTTTTGACGAAAAGGGGGTTCTTTAAAATTGACGGAGAAGTGTCAGCAGAGCTTTCAAGATCTGAGACAGAGACTGATGAGTAAAACTATGCTACCCATAACCTATAGTTAGCAGTAGTGGTCTTTGGGATAAATATGTGGAGGTACTACTTGATGGGAGAACGTTTTACATCCTACTCTAATCACAAGAGTCTCAGGTATATCTTCTCTCAGAAATACCTAAACCTGGGACAACGGTGATAGCTAGAGTTCCTCCAGTACTATGACTTTGAGATAGTCTATACTCTTGGGAAGTGGAACGTGGTAGCACATGAACTCAGATGGAGGTCTGGTCTGTAGTGACTGAGCGAGGCAACAGAGCTTCTAGCCACATTGTAGATATCCTTCATGGATAGAGATGGATCAGCATACCTCCAATCTATGACAGTCACACCCCCACTCCTTCAGCCAGTCAGGGAGGCACAACTTAGGGACACTAATTTTTAGGCTCGATGTTCTCTGATATCCATAGGATAGGCACCAGATGGATTTTATGATGGTGGGGAGCACGTAATCCTCTTTTGGGGATGTACTATGGTACTAGCAGCGCTATGGGAGTAAGTGTTGAGGGAGATACAAACATTCCCTTTAACGGTACATCTTGGAGTGGTGAAGATGTACTAGGACCTCCGACATCAGTACTAATTTCTAGGGATGAAGGAAGTAGTGAAATAGTTTGTATCATGATGCCTCACTTGTTAGAATGTGAAAACTGCTCAGATCCGACAGAAGTCTTATGCCGATAGGAGGAGGGATATCATTTCTTCCAACGTGTCTCACATCGACGGGGACTATAGAGATTTGGCCGAGGCGGTAGCTTATCCTTGAGGTTTATCGAACCATTTCTGATTCTTCGGAGGATTGTAAAAGTGGAATATAACTTTACACTACCACCCCAGTTGGAGTGGCTGCACGCTGTCTTCCACATATCCCAACTGAGGAGATACGTGCATGACCCTTCTCACATCATCGACCACGGAGAGCTGGACTTCGATGATGGGGTGACGTTTATGGAGGTTCTAGTGTAGATTGAGGATCCAAATGAGGGATTCCATCGTGGGTGGTTGATAACTTTGATGCACATATGCTGGCAGCACGGGAACCTCCATGAGAGAACATGGGAGCGGGAGGCTCAGATTCGTGCTCAGTACCCCCATTTTTTCATTAGTCTATGTTGTTCCTTTCAGGGATGAAAAGATCTAAAGGTGGGGTGAATGTAAAGACCCGGATTCCCACAAAAATTTTTTTATTTATATAGAATTATTTGGAGAACACAATATCTGATGGAATGTGATTACGAGGCACGGAGTGCCCAGAATGAACCATCGATGTTTTTTTAAGCTTTAATTAAAGCGTATAAGCAGTTTTCTTGAAAAAGTTGAGTAACTCTTAAATGGTTTCCCAGATCAGAAATATGAGGGCACTGTTGCACTCAGAATGGCGGGTTGACCCTAAGCATGACTTAAATTTAGTCAATGCATGCTTATAGTGAGAAAACCCGAAAATGGCATAACCATAAAGAAAATAATTAAATAAAGTTATTTTATTTTTCAAATTCTTATAACTCACAAATGGTAACTCGGATTAAAAATCTGAGACCACCTCTAAACTCATGAGGGTATTCTTTCTTAAGGAAGATACTAACTTTGGCCAGCATGGGCCACTAGAGAAATTTAGTTTTAAGCCATAAATAAAATAATTAAGTGAAAAATATTTTAATGTAAAATCCATAACATTTAAATGGAAGATTGGATTAGAAATCCAAGAATACCGTTGGGTTCGTTGAGGCATTTTTCACTTAGGCAGAGCCTAAACTTGACAGGTGTGGGGCTAGGTTGACTGTTAATAATTCTTTGAACTTTCTTTCAGGTGCATTCAGTAAACGCATGAGCGGAATTTTGTAACTTTTGAATCGGTGCTCAGAATTGAAATATAAGGACACTGTTGATCTCACAATGCCGATATTCACTTAAGGAGACCTTCACCTCGACCGTAAGAGGATGATGGTAGGACTTAGTTTTTCATATTTTTGTGGGAGGGTTGGAAAAATTATAAAATAAAATAATTAACTTTTATTTTATTTTTCAACTCTCCCATTTCAATCATGAATGTGGATACCACATGAGGGTGGTCGGGCATTTAATTATGGGCATTAAATTCCTGGTTACACAAAATGTTTAACCACGTTCCTCTTTAATTAATAGTATTCATTAATTCTGAATCCATAAATCAACTTATTAATGAAGAGTTATTTTATTAACTCTTCTTTTGGATTGAATTCACATTGGCGAAAGGGATAAGAATCCTGGGCTGGAGAATCCTCCATTGAAGAACCCCTCCCAACGAAGAACCAGGATGACGCACGAGCCTGGATTCAAAATGAGCTGCGGGAGTGATGAATGTCGGCATCCCCTTCAACGACCTCATCTTCTTCCTTGCTGAATCTCCAACGGATGTTTGAGGTAGGGGTTTTAAATTGAATTATGATTGAATTTATTTTATAATTCTTCATATTATGGATTCACGATGAAGATGGCCAAACTAACATGGCCATCGTCCCGCACATATACCTTGCCACTTATCTTTTGTTCTTCGTGCATTTTTTGTGAGTTCTTCGACGCAAAATATTTAATGACACCGGAAACACAAATTTTTTTTGAGGGTGACATATAGACATGGATCCCTCGCCTGATGATCATGCATATGTGAACAAAAATTTTTTTGGCTTGGAACGAAGTCGTGATGGCTCGCATAAGAAGACAACAATCGGCACCCAGTCGGTCGCGAGGAAGGTGGGGCGGCATGTGTTTGTGTCAGTGGTTGAGCAGAAGGTCTTGGAGAAGTAGGGTGGTGGCCAGCATCTGTTCGGCCACATGGAAAAGCAGAGGTGCGTGTCTGCGCCACCATAGCAGGAGGCCGTGGTGGAGGCTGGGGGGAGTTCGGTAACCATCTGGCCATAGTGGAGCAGCGTCGCACGACTGTGCCATTTAGAGGAAGACCGACTGGACATAGTAGATTGGTGAGACTCACTCGAGTCCCATGGGTGCCATGGAAGCCCCTAAAGGCGCTTCCTTTTTCCGTTCCGAACAGGAAGGGGGGACACTCCCCCATCGGTGCCAGCACGGGCGGTCCCCGCCCAACGCAGGTCGGGACACACCCAGCAGGCCGAGTCAGGTCGTCACCTTCGTGGTTCAAGCCGGACCACGACCTCTCCCAACTAGGTGGAACCCCAAAGGGTTTGCGTTAACTCGAACCGGGTCGGGTCAGACTAGACCCGGGTTCATCTAGACCCAGTTTCTCCTTTGTGGCCATATCTTGAGAACTGGGCATCCGTTTAGGGAACCATCTGCGGAACTGGAATCCTTGGATCAAGCCTGTCCTTTTGGTATAATCCACTTGAGTTTTGGATAATGTTTGAGTATGGACAACTTGTATTGAACCCTGAATCCAACGAGTCCCTTGGAGAGGAAACGCTAATAACATACAGACCGTACATCTTATTGATGTGTTGTCTATTGCGTTGGATCCCTTATTATGTGAAGGATCTTTGGGATACTTCTTATTAAGACTTCCTGGAAGTCAAGGTACAATAGATATCTTAAGTGATAGATTCTACGGAACTCGAGTGCACCAGGTGCGAGGAATCTAGTTGCTGGAAGTGAGGTAGAAGTTGGAGATGGATAATATGGAGGTTAGTTACTTATAGACTCTAGGAAGGTTGGATCCAGTGTGGGTCATTGTGGGGGTTAGTACCTATCGATCATGTGTGGGATAGCAGTGAGGGATCCTATGTGGGTCAGCGCATACCGATCCTTTGTGGGTTAGCACCTCTGTGGGTCAACACTCAGAGATCCTATGTGGGTAAGGGCATACTGATTATGTGTGGGTCATATCCTATGTGGGTCAGTGCTCAGCAATCCTTTGTGGGTCAGCGCATACTGATCCTGTGTGGGTCAGATCCTATGTGGATCATTTCAGGGGTTAGTACCTATCGATTTTGTGTGGGTCATACTCTGTATAATCAACTATCGTGCCTCTTGACAGAATTAAATGATCTAGCTTCACGACTAATCATTTGTACTTCTATACTTCACTAAAAACCTGGTTTTAGATGAAACTCTATTTGAACTAAGACTTTTACCTTTTTGGTGATACCTATGATGTAATTTTACCTTTGTGGTACTATATTCATAGTGATACCTTTGTGGTATTTTACGTTCATGGTACTATCTCTGTGGTGATACCTGTGTGGTACTTTTACCTTCTTGGTGTTACCTTCGTGGTGTTACCTTTTTGGTATTCTTCCCTCATGTATGAGATGTGTTTATCTTGATAACTTAGGTGTATGTATAGGAATATACCTAAGTAGAGTTGATATCTTTATTTGTGGTTTTCATTTGTGGAACTTTAAGAGACCTATGGAGTCTCAGGGTCCCTACTAAGTATTTTTATACTCACCCTTTCACGGGCTTCACCTGCACCTTTTTGTGTCTGGTTCAGACGACGTGTAGTGTTGATCGAGGATAAGGGAACTAGGACTGGACGGTGCACGGAGGTGGACCATTTGTCAAGACGTGCAACAGAGGAGATGGACGGACGTGGAGTGCTGAGGAGACGATCTGTACCTACTGTTCATGTAGGATCCTTAGTAGATGATCCAGGAGCTGCTTTTCGCTTTTTAGTTGTATTTATACTTTTAAGGTGTACTTGTACATTCAGTTGGGAATGTATTCTGACCCCTTTTACTTTAAACCCTTTTTTACTAAATAAATTTACTTCATAGTTGTTTCTTTATGTGTTCTTAGACCGTGTGTTTGTACGGGATTAAAGGCAATGCCTTCCTGAATTAGGGAATAGGCCTTTTGGTGCTAGTTTCCAGCCCCTGGCCTATGGAAGGCAGGCTTTGGGTAGTCATGGCATGGGCTCCGAGGGACGGTTCGTGACATTCTTACCCTTGCAATCACGAACTTGGTGTCCTTTTTCTTCACACTTATAACAAACTCTCATTGCATTAAAGAACTTCCCATGGTGAGTATTTCCACAGTTATCACATATAGTAAAATCATTCCTTACCTTCTTCCCTTTATCCATATTTATCTCTACCATCCTCATCTTCTTTATCTTCCCTTCAAAGCTATAGGACTTAGAGAATTTTTTACTTTCCTTATTAACACATGATACTATTTCCATATATGATGATAATACATGTTAAGATATTTCCTTTCGAAATATTGGATTAAGATCAGGAAAAATATGATCCTTATTACTCTTTAGGACATGAGTATTTCTGGAGTTCTCATTGTTTCTACTAGGCATTGTTTCTAAATGACGACATAAACTAGGTTTGATCATATCATAATGTATAATCCAAAAACTAGAAAAATTCTCAACATTAATTGAATATTTTCACCCATATAGTATCATAATCATAAAAATATATTATTTTCTGACATATTTACTCATAAATCCTCCATAATGGTTTATAAATAAAATATTATTTATCCAAAGTATATCCCCCAAGAGTTTAAATACCAAGAGTGCAGCAAGGCCAGTTGTCATGTACCAGGATACCCTGAGTCAAGCTCGAAACTCCTTTGTGGAGTTTTCACTCCTATGTACACCTATGCCAGAGCCACCTCTACCTGTTTGTATCCAGATAAGGATTTATTTTCTGGTAAAATCCACATAATATTAACACTACCAATTCTTTTTGGATGTTCTTGTATATTAATCCTCAAAGTTTATTCTAGGGTATTGTTCTCTAATGAGAGTTAATCTAAATATAGTTTCCAAGGTTTGTACTAAACTTCCTCTAATACCAACTGTAATGCTCCGACCCCAGAATCCCGGAGCCGTTGCATTATTTTAATACATTGGATTGATTATAAGGAATCATGTGCTGAAGGACTATTCATCTTAGTAGTCTTGGAAAATATAATTCACAGATGAACATTACATTACACATTCAAACATAAAACACAACATATATAATCCTTTGAGGACTCCATTATTTCACTAGCTTAACCCTTTATATAAATCATAATAGACTTCTTGGAATCATGGGAAAAACATAAAAAAGGGGTGATCTTAGATGCTCAGTAAGGTTAAATAATTTAGCAGAATCAACTTACTTTTAATGAAAGATGTGTAATAAAAACAATATCCTTTCTAAACATAAATTTTAATATAAAATGAAAAAAAATCAAACATTACCATATAAACATGCACATGGATATTCTACTAGTCGAATAATCACATTTAGTAACTAATATCATAATGAGGAAGTTCATAATTCCAGACAACATAAACATATATTCAAGTCCTCGTACCAAGACTAAAAATAAAAATTTTCTCAAGTCCTTCTTCCAAGACACTAATTTGTCCCGTGAGACCTACCGATTCCTCGAGGAGCTATAGCGGGCTCCACCTATCACTTACTATGTCCAATGCATTCCTCATATGAAAATGTTGAAACATAACATAAACATTCATATTAAAAGTAGAATATGAAATTTCAATACTTTATCCATAAATCATAAATGTTATAAAAATAACACATTCACAGTTAAACATATCCTCACTCATTCAATACAACATTGAAGATTGTATTTTTAATAAATCAGCCTCAATCAAAAATAATGAATATGGTTGTACCATATTTATAATAATGAATATGGTTATACCATATTTATAATAAAATATAATTATGTATAAGGTAATAAATTTATTATTTATGTATGGAAACAACAAAGAAAGAGGAAGTGGAAGAAGAAAAAAACTTTGAAATAGGTGATGAAATTATTACCTCTTCTTCGGGTGATTCCTTTTAATTAGATAAAGAGGGATCCATAGTTTGGCATTAGACTCAAAGTAATTACTCTACGATGAAGTGAGGGTGGTTGGTAGGATATTTTATTAGGGGTTGGTTGAGACAAATGGCTTTGGATGTGTGAAAGTAGGGGAAGGGTAAATACTCTCTTATAAGAGAGGTGAGGGTAACTTTAGGAAAAGCTTGAAATATTATTTTATTATAAAGTAATTTTTGGTTTATAATGGCTCCAACTGGATTTATTTAGACAATAAGGTGGGTATGGGTCGAAATCCTCTCAAAAATTATGTTTTAGGCATGTTTAGGTCACCATATTAACCTTATCTTTTAGATTTAACTCTTAGTTAAATAGTTTAATTTTACCATGTCTTCTTTTATTTTTATATTACATGTTTAATAAACTTATTATAAAATTCCAAGAGTACCTCAAGTGATTAATTAATGACATATATATCATTATAAAAGTCCTTTGTAAGAACATTATATTTTTTTGGATTATTATATCATTTAATAATATAATATTTGTTTTAAAAACTCATTTATGTCAATTTTGACACTATTTAGTATTTTGTTTTTGTGAAAGTCAAAAAAACTTGATTACTTAAAAAGACACATTAAATCCACCCTAACATTTCATATTAACCTATAAAATTCATGTATGGAATCAAAATCATCAATTTACATTTATATTTATATTTATAGTATTAATTATTTTAATCATTCATTAATAAGGTAATTACTGCATCATAATTGTGTCATAAATAAATTTAATTATTTAATGTCTAAAAATTATAAATAAAATACCATGAAGTATAGAATCAGTTTATATTTCTATTTACTATTTATAGTCAAATATATTTTATGTACAACCCTATATTAAAAATGGTTTGGTTATTAAAATTTGAATTCTACAATTTTAACTCTTCTATTAATAAAATAATAATAAATGTCATAATCTAATCCAATTGGATCAAAGAGGATCATGTATTATTTATAAGGTTGATTTTGGTCGAAAAACACTTATCCAATAGAATTAGGACAAGTGTTATTTTAATTATAATATCATTTTTACGCTTAATTACCCTATTTTCTTTTTACCGTGGTAAATAAAATTCAAAAGTTACTATTCACTAAAAAATATTTTCATCATATTGAACCAAATTTTAATTACTGATGTCAATTGTGTCTCTTAGATTTTTGAAATTAAATTCACAGAAGCGATAAAGTTTCTTTTTTTTAAATTTGCAAATGTGCCTAGAAGGTGTTTAAAAGACGTTAAAAATGTTCAATAAAATTTTATATGTCTCGTCTTATTATAAAATTAATCCAATGAATTATATTAAACTAATATATTTATTATGTATATATTTTTACTTTAAGATAAATTTTTACTTAAAAATAATTATTTAAATGAAAATGTTGGTTTTTATCTGTAACGTATTGTTTTTCACTATTCATCAAAAAATCAATATTTTCAGAAAAATACCAAAAAAACACCCAACGATAATTTTGATATTACAAATTAAATAATGATGTCTTTTTTACCAAATTCAAAACATATAAGTTGCATTAATTAATTTAAAACAAATTCATGTTGTCAGAACTAGAAATTCGGTTTATAAGAAGTAAAAACTATCAAAAGATTGACAAGTGTTTATGTCCAATTTCAATGGGAAATTACATAAAATGAACTAAATTATATTAAATGATAAAAATATAATCTAATAATACTTTAAGACCACTCAAATGAATAATTTAACAATATAAATTATTTTTATTAAAAAAAAATTAAAATTTAGTATTTTTTTACTATTAATCAAAATATGACAGTTATCATAAAAGTACAAAAAATTTATCCAAACTAAATTTTTAGGTCCCAATTATAAATAAGAATTTAATTTCATGAATTTTAATAGTTAAAAGTGTCAAATTATATATTTAAAATGGATTCTTTATTAAAAGGTGGTAAAATTTTATTTTTTGAAAAATACTACTTTTATATGAAAAATTGAATTTGTTCTTATATTATGTATATGAAACACATAATATGGATGTTAAAATTATATGGAGTATATAAAATTCAAAATTCAGTTAATATTATTCATAACTACTTTGGGAATGGCTAGTTTGGTGAGTTGTGGTGTGCTAGAACTCGATGTTGCGTGTAACGCAAGCTATTAAATTACTTTAAAGAGATAATACACTATGAAATCCTAATGTGATAAATCTATAATTAAATTGATTCTATGACTTCAAAATAATATAATTACCTTATATTATATTGATTTAACATAGTCCCTATATACAGTTAGCCTATATGCATTTATGTGAACGATTTTATTAGATTATCGACCATTTGATACCATTATCATCCACTTAATCATATTAGAATCATTATTTAAAACCCCATATCACATTTTATTCGAATTAAATAATTGAATTAGTTTCTATGGATGAGTATATTCCAATATTTCAATGGTGAATCCTATGTGTCAAAAAAATCTACTTTGCTAATGAAAAAATAGAATAGGATTCCTCCCTGAATAAAGAATTTGACTTTTCATACCCCTACTCATTACTTATAATTAATTATTGTGTAAAATGGATTTATGAAACAGAATTAATAAAAAAATCCATTTTTAATAGTATAATAAAATAATGGGGGAAAATATAGATTGGACCCTCTCTCCAATACCTTCTCTATACTGTGAAATAAATGTGCATAGTCTAGAAAATTTTATGATAAAAGATATTGTATCACATGTCTAAAATATAATATTTCATGATTATCACACTCAATGAATATACATTTTTTGAACATCCCCACTCATAATAAATCCTCATTTGGATTTACTGGATTATTTTATACTCGCAAATTAACCTCATCCTTCTAAAAATTTTCCTTCACTATAGAATCTTATAAAACATTACCTTAGTATTTTAATTTTTTTTATTATTACATAACTATTTCCATTTTAGAGATAATGGGATGGATGTAGGATCTTTCCTCAACAAGATACAATATTTCTACTAGATTAGAATCCAAGGAATCACTAAATTGAGTTGTAGCATCCAAATTAGTAAAATTATATTTGATGACCTATTATATACATGTACACAAAACATGGTACTAATAATATAATAAAATGGATGATAATTGAATCAATTAGGGCCCACTAATTTAAATTATTAGTGAATATTTTTTTCTTTGAAATTGAAAGAGTTGTCATGGTCTTTATGTGATTAAGATGTGTATGTATTATCAATGACTCGGCCAAATCATTTAAAGCACATATATCATATTTTAATTAGAATTAGAATCTAATTCATAAACATAAATAACTATATGAATGAAACTAATCTAGTTAGATAGGGTATCTATTTCCAAACCTTTATAGTTACCCTATATGCTAATATCGGTAAATCCTTAAATAATTATTTGATGGATACAATGGTTAATATTGACTGTGATGAAAATAATATAATCTCAAAAACATTTATTTTCAGGCGAATATAAAATATTACCTATTCTATTATTAATTTCAAAATTACCCTAGAAAAGTAGTCATTTAAATCATTCCATTTTAAATAAATGTATGTTCCTAATAGAGTATAACAAGAATAACACAACAATAACCAATATTCCACAAGTTATTTTAGGATAAAGGTTCAATAAATTGAGATTTATGGTTATATGATTTTTTTATAAATTCATTATAATTGGAATTTTGGAGATATCACTAATAATATAACAGGTATTATTTCTAGAGTATATATCCATAGAAAAAGCTTTTTGAAAATTATCATATATATCATTGTCTCAAAAATGACTGTTATGTTTATTGGGATTATTCATAAGATCTGAAAGATTATTTTAGTTTATATTGATAGAATATACACTCATTTAAACATAAGAATATAGTTTTTTATTATGGAACAAATTTAAATTTTCAAATGTGTTCCTAGGCTAGTTATAGATTTAAATAAGAAACTAACAAAAAAATCCACAAAACGTGGATAAAATTCCTTAAATACATTAATATTACATTGAATTTGGTCATCTTAATTAAAAAATGATAAAATTTAGATGGGTATTACTTATAATTGAATCATGTTTTATCCAACATCATGTAAATTTAATAAAAAATTAGATATGTCCTAGGAAATAGAGAAATTATTTATGAATGACTGAATATATGATCATAAAATTACATCTATTACTTACACAACCAAATATCAACCATTCATAGGATGTTTGGCTATGCATCTCCAATATGAGAATCTATGATCCTTTATTCTAATAAATCAAAAAATTTAACCCATATTTGGAAAACAACCTGGATTGTTTTGTGGGAAGTTAAATTGGATAAGATTTTTAGAGATTTAATTATGTTACTAGAATTTTTTCCAGTATTCCTCAGGAATATCATTAGAAGAATCCATTTTTCTACTAGTTTTATTTTCAAAACATTTATATAAGCATAATATGAGTGATCCATGAATCCCTATGTTTGATAGTCATATTGAGCCAAAATCTAGGTGAATGAAAATCATACATGAATTATTTAGTGTCTTGTATTTGATATGTATAAAATTTAGAAAAATTTAAATAATTTTTTTTGGATGGATAATTGATCCGTGTTGATCAAAAGAGTACCACAAAACTTATAAATGATATAAATAAACTATTATATTAATTCAAGTATTTTCCCAAATTATCCTAAAAAATCATAACTTCCTCAAAACTGAATCCTCAAATGGGAAATTGATAATGTTATTGTATCTAGAATATGATATTTACTATTGGGGAATTTTAATTTCACATTATATCTAGCTCCCCATGATTGGGCCATCAAAGTAGTGTTTTTAGATAAATAAACAAACATTTTATTAATTAATTATTGTATCCACAATCTTATAAATCTACATTATAATATTATTTTACAATATACAATCGGGTTATTGTAACTCCGTGATATATTTATGAAATATTTCTCGTAAAAACTTTTTTATTCCATTGGATTATTGTGTTGCACATAACACTATATTTATGAAAACTATGATATACTATCTAAATATTATTATTTCCACACAACCTTAAAAACATATCCATTGAATTGGATTGTATGAAAATTAATAACCATATAATGAAATATATATAAAAATTCTTAAGAAACTAAAAACAAAATTTCTAGTACTTATTTAACTCTTAAAAAACATGTTTTTATGAAAACAATGATTTAATTTTTTAAGTGAAAATTAATAAAATTATTTTTGAAAAATTTATAAGCTTTATGAAAAAAAGTATAATTTTTAATTCAAAATTACGAAATTTTCTCAAGATGAATGTTATATAATTTTTAGAAAAGTTTGAATTTTTAATGAATTATGAAAAATATTGATTGGCATTGAATACTCAATTTATTATTAAATAATTTACAATATGAAATTATAATTTATAATATATAAAAACTATAATTTGTTAATTTTGATTATAGATTTTTATTTTTTCTTTGAAAAAAATTTTATACATTAATTTAGTATACAAATATTTTTTACTTAAAAAGGGAATTTTAAGGGAAATATTTGTCGTTGTGTTTTTCTGATTTAAAATTAAATTAAATTATTGAATTTTCAAGGTTTTAATTATCAAAAATGGATTCTATATATTTAATCATGAGGTTAAAGTTTAGTATATAGACCATTTTTATTGTTTGGTCAACATTAATAGTATCCTTAATAATTTTGGTTACCGTGGTTATTTGAAGATTAGGTAATTAATGATAAAAATAATGTGATAAGAATTATAAAGTAGACCAAAAACATGCCACAGTTTTATTAGAATAATATTACTTGAACATAATCACACATTGGTCTAATTGATGAGCTTTTGTAGCCACTTGGATGACATTAAGTCCTTTATATTATTTGATTTATTGATAAGTAAAACATGTCACAGTAATTTTTTAATAATTATAAAATTTTTAATATGTGGTTATTTAGAATATATTTTCAACTGTAAATAGTTTTTTTAAATATAAATTCTTTATCTTCATCATGTTAATAAAATTTCATATTTTTTAAAACAAGTAATTTCCTTATATGATTTGAGAACGATGATGGAGGATTTATTCAATTAATGGGAAAATAAAATAAATGATATTCATAATATAAATATAAATATAATTTTAGATATTCAAGGTGATAAAAATAATTATCTATATTTCCATGAAATTATTAGAAAATAAAAAAATTGTTTTCTCAAATTTTTCCTGTTTTTGTTATGATTTTACAGTCAAAGTGGTGAATATTTTTAAATATGATAATAACGATATTTCTTGGTAATAATAATTTATTAAATTATCTAAAAGACCATAAAAATCATAAATAAGACTAAATGGGATAATATATAGTTTAATTTATCATATTATTTTCATTTATATTTCATTTAGAAGCATTTTTCTAAGGAATAGTCTTATTAAATTTATATATTTTGAGAAATTAGAAAAACAACCCTCATCACCCTTATAAATACCAACCCTCACCTCCCCTTCTCCTCACAAATAAGAGATGAAGATTTAAAAATATCTTTCCAAAACTATCCTCTCCACTCTCCCAATTTCCAAGTTCTTCTAGTCTCCCCAAAATTTTAATTCCATGTTCCCCAATACGTCCTTTAAGGTGGTGATATTTAAGAGGAAACATTCTAAAACTACATATTTTAATTTCTTTTTTCTTATAACTTCTCTTAACAACTTTAATCCATAAAAGATTAATAAATCCAGTATCTTTTATATTATGTAATATTATGTTGCTAATGAAATATATTCTATTAATTATTTTTTCTAATATCCTTTTATTCAAAGAAACAAAACCATTTAACCATTATGGAAGTTACCCATCTCCATGGATAATGAGTTTTCATTTTCCATTACCACCTTAACGATGGGTGACAAAACAATTATTGTGGACAAATAATATTATAATAAGTATAATATAACTTCTTTTATGTTATAAAACTAAAATATATGCATAGTTTTAAATAAAATTAAACTAATTTGGGATGGTTAGGAAACCTGCCAAATAAAATTAAACATATATGAATAAAATTTTATCAAATGAGTAATCCCCATATCAGAAAAAATGAAATATGGGACCATTAAAACTTCTGTAGGTGTATTAATACCATTTCCTCAGTTCTGAAACATTATTACCATTCAACTCCGACTTCTATAGTTATACACAAGTGAACCGACCACGAAACCATGAAAGGAACACCACCAAAATTATGAAATTGAACCTTATAAATAATTGACATGAATATTATGAAAAATCATAAAATTATAATAAATAAATTAAAAATACAATAGGTTATGAATTACTAAATTAATGAATATAATTTTTTATCCATTATATTAACCATAAGTGCATAACACATTAGAACATAAGGTAAGGTGTCTCTCTGATCCTCCATATTTTCTTTATGTTATGATTTTAATATACTTTCCTCAATTTAACTCTTAATTATTTTTATATACATATCCTATATTTTATTTCTATGTTCCATAAATATTTATGTATCACAGTTAATCATTATTTTAAGGGGCGTTATATGCTTAAAAATGTTTTATTCTCAATTCTTCTTGATAAGAAAGCCCAATTAAAGGGAACTTATTTGTTTCTTACACTTTCTCAATTACACACCAAAAAATATTTATACATCCAATGTTTTTATAGGATCTACCAACTTATCATTAAAAACTATCTTGTGTCATTTATTGTTTTATGGAAATAATAAATCATTAATCCTCTTTAAAGTATCATTATTATTTTCCCTAAAACATGTTAAAGTGGAACATTTTTATGATACCTAACTACCCTTTTAAGTTTTATCAACTTATTTGGAAATAATTATTATTTTTCTACTATAATTTTTCATTTATTTATTTCCAATTATAATTTAAATCCATTCATTTTTAGATAAAATTTAAATGCACCCTTTTTTTATCCCTTATGACATGATTACGATACCCATTTCTTTCTATGGGTAACCTTTATGTTTATTCCTTATATTTATTTCTTTACGTGTCATAATTTTTCATGAACATGTTATAATGGGTCTAACCAGATAGTGCTTCAATGCATTGGGTAATGTTTAAGTCTTAGTAGATGTTATGTAAGTCATTAGTGAGTGAATCTAATAAATATGGGGAATCTTTTCTACTTGTGATATAGTCTTGGCAGGTATCCTAAATTCATGTTTGTGTCATGTTATATGATGTTACAAATTTTCCATATTTCTATGATTGTATGATTATATGTTCTATATGATAAGATTAAATATGTTTATTAATGATCCATGCCTTTTATGTTATCCTGTTATACCTACTAACTCATGTGTTATACTTTATTCTAATTTTTCCTCTTTTTGGGATTTTTAGAAAATCCATTTTTCTATATATTTCTCCATGTTATCCTATATAGTTGTAGGAACTCAAATGGAGTTAGGATATCATTGGCGAGATTAATAAAAAATTATTTTATTCTAGTATCGTTTTTTCTAATTATGTACCTAGTATTACAAAGACACTATAATTTTTTATCCTTTTTTTGTATTTCATGGATAAATATTCTTAAAAACGTGTTATAATATGTAAAAAAGGAATGGGTATCTTATGTTGGTATCATAGGTTAATCTAGTTCTTTTTTGTATTTGGACTATAGAACATTATTAATAAACCTATGGATAATTATATCACCATCGATAACATTGATTTAAACGTAGGTAATGATAATCTATGATATACTTTCCATTTATAATTTAATAATTATATGTTCATAGTTTCCAATTTATATGTTCATTTTCTATGTTTTCATGCCTGCTAATTTTATTCTTCGTTTTTAATTAATGGTGGGAAATAGGAGAAAATGTCACAAAAAACACTGTTATTGGATACCTAATGATTTCCCTAATGAGATGGGAAAGAAAATGGTAATGAGAACTCAGAACTTCATGAAAATATTAGATCAACTCGCTCAAATTATGAATAATAACTAGAATCTTGTGGAATTACATCCTTATCCTAGTAAAGAGATAATTATGTTTAAAACCATTATATTATTAAGGCCTCCAATATTTAGTCTGTGTTTTGATCTTGTCCTCATAGAACATCAGATTAACTTCATTGAGAATATATTATAATTACTCCAGTTCTCTAAGGAAGAGAATTCCATACTAGTGTTCAATCATTTTAATAGGGAAGCTGATCAGTGGTGGATATAAATCAAGAACGTGATTTCTATAGTGGGAAATTATTTCATGTATTAGGATGTATTCAATAATAAATTTCTCAATAAATATTTTTCTTGAACTCTCCATCATAATATGTTGAGGGAGTTCCTTAGAAAAAAAAAAGAAAAAGGATGCTGATTATATAGGATCATATGAGGAAAACATTTCAAGGATTTCACGATAGACCAATACATTTTCCATGAAAACTAAAATTAAAGTGGATCAATTCTCTAGTGTATTAATGATGAGTCTAAAATGTCCTTGGTGATTCAAGAAATTTATAGCTATGAGTATATTTTTCATTGTTCCCTTCAGAATGGTATAGATGTTGGGGACTCTTAGTGGTCTCATGGGATTGAGGATAAAATAAGGATGGTGGATTTTAATATGGGATAATAAATAAAATTCCATGGTGGAAATAAAACCCGACATATCATTTGTAAAAAGGGTGGGATAAATAATTTGGGGAATTTCATAAAGGTAATTGGGAGATGTATCAAACGTTGAAGATAGTGGAATCAGGCTAATAATTTGTGAAGGGATATGATGAATACCACAGATAAAGAATAAGAAAGTATGATTCAGGTCAATAATGACCCTATTTTACAGTGTTTCAACTATAAGTAACACAAGCATAATTCGAGCCAATTCCAAAAATCCCAAGGGTCATCAGAGACAATCAATGATAAAAACCACTGAGGAAATAAGGAAGGGAATATGATATCACTATAGGTGAGGTGGATTGGACAATGATTTAGTGATAGTTATACTTGTTATTCAGGTATTAATAGATAATGTACTATTTTATTATAGTTCTATTTATTCATTAATTTCATTCAAGTTTAATATATCCTTGAAACACCACATAAAAATATAGACGTTGAGTTATATCTGAGAATAAATAAATGGGAAATTATTCCATATAAAGTATATAAATCAAACTAGATCAATTTTTTTAGAATTAACCTCCTAGAAAATCTTTTGTTACATCATTTGTTAGAGTTTTATTCTATATTAGTCATGGATTGGTTATGTTTATACAAATCCAACATCAAATTTTAGGAGAGGGATATAACCCTTCAAATACCATGGAATCAAACAATTCTGTACATTTGTAAAAAGGGGTATGAATCTACCTCATATTAATCAACTAATGTATAGATGTTACAACATTATAAGAAATATAATCTATCTAAAATTATTGAGTTAATAGAGTGTATTAATCGTGAAATCATTCCCATTGTGAGGTACTACAATGATGTGTTTCATAAAACATTTCTTGCTCTTCTTCATGATTGAGAGGTTGAGTTATCTATAAAACTTATACCAGAATATCTAACTATTATAAGGAATCATTATATAATTTCCACCATTGAGGTTGAAGAGATAAATAATCTATTATAAGTTAATATGGATAAGGGTTGTATATTCCCATGTTCTTCACTATACGGTTTTTTGGTCCTCTTCATCATGAAGAAGTATGGATAGATTAACCTCTGCATTGAATATCACAATCTTAACAAAATAATGATAAAGAAAAGGTATCCACTTATATAGATAGATGAATTGTTCGATCAACTACACGGGGCCATGTATTTCTCTAAGGTGAAGCATCGTACGAGATATCACCCATTTAATGGTGAATAAGAAAAAAAATTCATGACTACCTTTCAAATAAGATATGGACAACATGCGTTCATAGTGACTCCCATCAAACTCACTAATTCTCTATCAATATTCATGGACCTAATTAATAGAGTCTTTAAAGAATACATTGAAAAATTTTATATTAGTATTTATAAATGATATTATGATATACTCTAAGAGGAAAGATAATCTTGAAAAGAATTTGCAAACTAGGTTCATTGTGAAGGGAGAAACTATATGAAAATAACAGTAAGTTTGAGTTATGGATGGAGGAACTACCATTCATGGGGAATGTTATCACTTGTAAATAGATATATATATAATCTTTTAATATAAAGGCATTTGAGTAGTATCCCATACCAGTATCTGTAATGGAGATACATAGTTTCCTCAATATATTTGGGTATTTTTGAGGATTTTTGAGTAACTTCTAAAAATTATAAAACTAACAAACATAAAAGATTCAGAAGGGCGTAATGTTTCTCTAGACTAGTGAATGTGAAGAAATATTCAATGTGTTGAAGAAGTGTATTATAACTACACCAGTACATACACTACCCATAAGTAGAGATGTATTCTTGATAAAAAGAGATTAATTATATAATGTAATAGGATATATACTGATGAAGAATGATAAAGTGATACCTACACCTCTAGGTAGATGATGTTTCTTGAGAAAAACTATCCCACACATGATCCAAAGTTGGAGTTTGTTATATTTTCATTATAAATATGGTGGAATTATCTCTATGGTGAGAATTGTAAGATATATATTGATCAAATGTGTACCAATTATATATTCTCATAGGAGCTTAAAATTCTCCAATTAAGATAGTTATAAGTCATCCATGATTACAGGTAATCAATAAACTATCATCATTATAATGTTAATCATGTGGGTCATTCTCTATCTATAAAGGATCGTGAAACTTTATTAATAATTAGAATTGATAATCATTAAATCGTTTTATAATTATGAAGGTTGGAAATGGGAATCATAAGGGAAAGAACATTGTCATGCCTTTTTAAAAACATTTCTCAACCATCCCTTATATAAAAGATAAATGATTCTCAAAAAATGGTTTGGAAATTCTTAATAAGGTGGAATATATCACAAATGGTAAATCCTCGTAATTAAATATAGATGAGTAATGATTTGAATTATTTGGGTCACAACTATGTGTAACATCAAATCTAGAGATTAATCGGGATATTTTTAATAATATACATAACTCAAACATCTCTATCAACCCAAGGGGCGCAAAGATGTATTGAGATCTCCCATATGACTATCGTTGGGACAATATGATGAAAGATATCGCTAAATATACATAAAAGTTTCGGGTATATCATCATGCTAAGGATAAAAAAGAAAAATTATAGGGTGATGATGAAACCATTACAAATACCAAAATGGAAATGGAAAAACATCACTAAGGAATTTTTCATTTGACATTCGATGCCATATAGAGGAAATAATGCTCTATGGGTTGTTATGGATCATCTTATAAAGACAAATCACTTTATTACAATTAAATAGGACTTATAACTATATAAAAATAAACTTTTATTTATCATAGAATTGGTAATTCTATATAGAGTACTATTATCAATTGTATTCGATCGATATCTGAGATTTACCTCTATGTTCTAAAAAAGTACCAAATAGTCTTTAAACACTTAGCTGAATTTTTTTACATCTTATTAACCTCAAACTGATGGCTAGTCTGATTTGGACAATTAGAAACCATAATACATGTTTAAATAATGCACGGTGTGTTTCAAATGAGAATACTATGAGCATCTTCCACTGGTTGAGTAATCCTACAACAGTAGTTTCCACTTAAGATTCCAAATGGATACCTATGAAGACATTTTTTGGAAGATATGTAGAACACTTTAATACTAGGATATTTTTAGAAAACATAAGTTCATATGACATGAAATAGTCTAAGAAATGGTAGAAAATCTGAAATCTATTAAATAGAAAATCATTGATTCACAAAGTCGATAGAAGATCTGTGCAGACAATTTTCGATGAGTCTTGGTGTTTTAGGTCAGATATAAGGTATCCCATAACACCATTGAATTGATTCATGATATTTGGGATGAATAGAATATATGTCTTATGTTCTTCAAAACCTTTGATATTCTTCATCCCATTAGAGTTGTGGCATATCAACTAACACATTCCCCAAGAATGTCTCAAGAACATATTATATTCCCTATATCTCGCATGATGAATTACATATGAGATCCCTCAAATATACTAAATTTTGAGGTGGTACAGATGTAAAATGATCTCTCGCGTGAAGAGAAGCTACAAAAAAATCATCGATCATAGAGATAAAGTACTATGCAATAAGACCACTAACTAAGTTAATGTACTATGGAGGAGCCACAAATATGAAGAGGAGACATGTGAGCCAGGGGAAGCAATGAAGGAGGAACACCCTCACTAATTTTCACTTTACTATATACAAAAAAAAAATTTATGGAAAAATTTTATAATTGGGGAGTAATGTAACACATCGAGTTTTTTAGAAAATATATCTCTTAAAATAGTTTCATTTTTTCAGCTGCTTGTGATGCCTGAAACACCGAGTTTAAATGAACCTTGGAACTTTATTAAAATTTAATTATTTTAACACAACCATTATAAAAAAGATATTAAATTGGAGGATATGAATAGTAATAACCATATTGTGAAATATTTTTAATAATTTTTAGGAAAATATATACTTAATTTTAAAAAAAATCATTTTATTCTTATAAAATATGTTTTCATCAAAAATTATATTATTGTGTTCTATGTGAACACAAATATAATTATTTTTGTCACATTTAGAATATATAATTTTAATAAAAACATCTTTTTGAAATTATAATTTCCAAATTATCTCATGATTCTTTTTGAATTTTTTTGAAAAAGTTTCATTTTTTTATAAATAATAATAAATACGGAGTTCCATTGAAAACTCTATTTTCTGTTAAATAATTAACAAAATAAAATTATATTTTTTATAAATTAAAAACTATAGTTATTTACTTTTTATTACAAATAATCTATTTTTTTTTCTTTGAAAGGAATTTCATAAATGAATCTTGAAAAAAATTACACTTAAAATGGAATTTTTCAAAGAAATTGTATTTCATTTAGTTTTTATGGTACAATATTAAATTAAATTCATTCACCAATTTGTTTTCAATTTTAAAAAATTGATTCCATAAATTTAATCATGTGGTATTAGTTTTGTAAATAGACCCCTTTTATTTTTTGGTCGTTATTAATATTAACCTCAGTAATTTTTGTTACAATGGTTTCACGTAAATTCTGTAATTAAGGGTAATAATAATTAGATAAGGATTATAAACTAACCATAAAACTTTACCTAATTATATTATTTGATTAAGTTTCTACCATAATAATCTATGTGTCAAATTTATATCCTTTTAGATCCACTTAGTTGCCATTAATTCATTTATAGTATTTTATATAAAGAAAAGTCTAATATTTCACACTACTATTTATAATAAGTACAATATTTTTAATATACATTTATATAGAATATATTTTATAAAATAAATATTATTTTCATATAAAAAACTATCTTCATCAGGGTTATTTAATTTTAATTTTTATTGAATAAAAAATTACCTTAAATTCTTAGACAATAATGATGCATTAATTATTCAATTAATGGAAAAAACAAATAAATGATAATAAAAATAATGAAATAAATATATTTTGGTATATTCATGGTGATCCAAGAATTAAATATATTAAAATTAAATATTTTTATTTAATGCAACAGTTGGTTAAAATTTCACTTGTTTCCTTGATGATTTTAAAGTCAAACTGATGAATAGTTTTAAATGTGACAATAATGATATTTCATGTGATTAAAATATTATTAAAATATTAAAAAATAATAAAAATATTAAATAAACCCCAAATATATAATATATGGTTTAAAATTCCATCGCATATGTTTTTAGAGTCCATTTGGAAGAATTTTTATCTATAATAGTTTGATTATATTTTAATATTTTTAGAAATTCTAAAACCAACCATATCCCCCTTATAAAAACCACCCCTTATCATCACACCATATAAGACTTTAATCTTTCAAACTTGATAATAAAAAATTACATCCCCACTCTCCCCACATCCATGTGCTACTATTCTCACTGAAATACAAATTCCATATTCCTTGATAGATCCTTTAAGGGGGTGATATTGAATAGGTAACATTCTAAAAACAACCTCTTTTAATTTCATTTCTTCTTCTACATTATACTCACCTCTTTCATCCATAAAAGTTTAATAACTCCCATATCCTTTATGTACTATAATGTTATATTTTTAGTGGAATATATTCTGTCAATCCCTTTTTTATCTTCTCTTATTCAATGAAAGGAAACCATTGTCCAAATTATAGCGGTTAGTCATATCCGTGGATAATGAGTTTTTGTTTTCCATTACCACCTTCATGGATGGTCATAAAACAATAATTTTGGTTAATTAAGTTAGTAATAATTGTATTATATCTTATTTTATATTCTATAACTAATATATGGTCATAATATTTAATAAAATAAAACTCAAGCGTGATGGTCTGAAAAACCACCAAAATAAATGAAATATTTTCCATAAACATTTTATCAAATGAATCACCCTCATGTTAGAAAAAAAATATAAATGGGTCTATTTAAACTTTTTTACGTTTATTTATACAAATTTATTTCAATTATGTAATTTTGTTTCCATTCAACAATAACTTCCATGATTATACACAAGTGAACCAACCATGAAACCATAGAATAAACACCCCAGGGACAATGAAATTCAACCTTATAACTCATAAAAATTGACATAAATGAAAAAATTTATTTAAAATATGTTATATACAAGCGTAATATATTTTGAATAAAAAATTAATTAATATTAATTTATTATTTTTTACATTATGTTCTAGTCCATAACATATTTTGATATATGGTCAGGGATCTCCCCAAACCTCTATATTTCCTTGGGGTTATGTTTTATCTATTATTTCCTCAATTTATATCTTAATTATTATTATATAGTTTCCCTATATTCATTTTATATATACCAAAGATATTTCTATTGCTAAATCCATCTTTATTTGATGGGTAATTACATTTTTTAAAATTTTCCCTTCTCAATACCTCTTGTTATGAAAACATAATTAAAAAGAAGTTCTCAATTTCATTCCCATTTTCATGTACACTCTATAAAATAGTCTAAATATACAAATATCTTATAATATCTCCAAATTTATCAGGGAAAAAATTATTTTATTTCAATTTTTATGAAAATAATTATTAATTTATCCTCTTTAAATACTCTTTATTATTTTCTGTAAAATCATATTAATGTAACAGATTTATAATGTTACATAACCATAATTTTTCTTTTTTAAATTTTATTTTTAATTAATTAATATTGTTATATTATTATTTCTTTAATTAAATAATGTCCAAAAATGATTAATATCCATTTTCATGGATACTATTATCAGTTTCCTTTTGTTTATTCCTTAGGACATGATTAGGATTCCCATTTTATTCTATGGGTAACCCTTATGTATATTACATATGTTGGATTATTTATGTATCACACATATGAATGAAAATTTTATATTTTGTGAACCCTGAAAGTGCTCCAATTTATTGGGTAATGTTTTAGTCTCCTAATAATTTATGTACGACATTAGGGAGTGCACTTAATATATTATGGGACTTTGTCAACCATGTGATATTGTATTGGTCATTACTATTGACTCATTTTTGTTCCATGTTATATGTTCTTTATACTAATATATGTTTTTATGATCCTATAATTATATATTCTATATGTTACACATTCATATTATTACTCATGATCCATGCCTTTTATGTTTTCATGTAATGCCTTTTAACTCTTGTATTATGCTTTATTTATATTTTCTTTGCCTTAATAAGAATTTTAGCTCATCCCTTTTAACTAATTATTTCCCAAGTTTATACTATGTAGTTTTATGAGATCAAAGGAATTTAGGAAGTAATTTTGAAGATTAATAAAAAATATATTTCTTAATCCAGTTTCTTTTTTTCTTTTTATATATGAAAAATTCAAAAGAAATCAGTTTTTTTATCCTTGGTTTGTATTTAATGGATGAATAAAATTAACTTTATGTAAAAATATTTGTAAAATAATTGGTTTTCTATATTTATCTGTCAAATATTTTTAAATATATGGAGGTATCAGGACATAATGTTTTTAAACATAAATAATATATGTTCCAATGAACGCATTCTTTTATACGGATCACCAATGAAACTTGGTGTGGTTGGAATCAATAATTTGGATTTGAAATCCTTCTATTTTGATTATTATATAAATTAGATTTATATATTTATTTTAATTTATTTTTTTTTATCTTGAGTCCTCATGATTTTTTGTTTTTCTTAATCTACTTTAAATCATTGATTCTTTCCCGTGTACATCAATTTTGGAGGATTGTTTCTATAAAATTTGTACTTAAAAATTTTCATCATCAACTGATATTATATTATATGTATTTATTACAAAGTTACCCCCCTTTGAACATGGATTTTTACTGGCCTTCATCGTGGATACCAATTAAACGAATTGTATTCTTGATTATTTAATTGTTTGTATCTGTGTTTGTGATAAACGAACATGCATATGGAAGTGCATATTGGGTCATATGGGATTATGAAAAAGTGATTTTTGATCACTAATTGGTGTAGAGATATGTTATTTTTAATTGAAGTTCTGTACAGATAATACAAGAGCTATATAAATTAGTTTTGGATAAGTTTCTAAAAAATATGATCAAAAAGGGGACCCAAATGAATGAAGGGGAATTGTGATTCATAAAGGACATTTCTTGGAAAAATAGAGGTGAAATGGGTGATGGGTGAATGATTATCATTGAGATACATAATTATAGGACAATGATGTGGTCACATGGAATGTACGTCTAAGTAGTATACAATGTATCAACCTCATAGTACTAGATAAGGTTTTATCGTATGTTTAATATCACATTAGATTGAATTTTAATGTAAACTACAAATGGTAATATGTATTTTGGCTCATCATGTGGAGGGATTAAATTATAAGAGGTTGTATAAAACCGTATATTGTTATGTGAAGTGGTACATACCATGTACCTTAATTTTCACATGACTCATTCTATGGAGCTACACACTGAGAACTCACATGGGTCATATACGCTATGTGACCTATCTCATAAACTGTGTATATAATCCCTCACACTACATGTAAATAATTGATCATGAAAATACTTTGGTAAATGTGGTACACACCATATACCCCAATGTATTTTCTAAGTTATTTTTTATACATATATATTTTATCTGCTTCAATCACTAGATTCAATTTGAATACATGATTAATCTATCTTGAGTTTCTGTAAAAATATATATTTTATGATTTACACCTATTTGTAATTATAGATTGAACATGAGATGATTATAGTTGTTTTTTCCTTATCTTCATTAGTTTGATTATATGGATCACACATACTGATATAAGAAGACATTGGTTTAAAAACTCTTTGGGAGATAAGAAAGTTACATGGTGAGAGTGCCCATAAATTTTTCTTTTTTTTGTAATCCCACATATTCTAGGGTTGTGGGTACTATATATATATAGATTTATGTACTCTAAGTTAAGATTTGTTATACTCTAAATGGAATGGGTATTCCATTAGGGTTTTTTCTTACCCTGATCAATTGATGAATTGGTAAGGCATAGGTCCCCCACTATAGTAATGAGAGGTGATGTGGGTTGTAAGGGTATGTACTATATTTTTTGGGTTGATTATATTAATTTTTATTTTATATATGAGATTTATAGTGTGAGACTCACTTATATGTATCTAATACTCTATTAAAAATTATATTTATGTTTCTTCTTTAATTTTTTTATCTAACCGGTATTATTTCCTATCCAGTTTTTAGTGTGTCTTACCAGGTATAAATATATTCCCCCTTTCATGGTAAATTATTCAACACATATTATCTCATATATAAATTATGGATAATTTTTTGGAGATGGTAGTTTACATGGTTTTGGTGATGTGGGGGATTTTTTGGAACCAATAATTAACAATCCAAATAACATATTGAACAATGAGAACCACACCAAAGAGTTATATCCACCTTTTAGTCAATTTTGTATTGTTTTTACCTTTGGGATATTAGGAATTTGTTTCACTTTTTTATGTTATTTCCTTCCAATTTGTTTATATTTATCAATAGTCACATGCATTATTTATTCTCATTGGATTTACTTTTTAGACTCTATTAATTTATATGATGTTGGGATGTGTGTTTTTTACAACAGTAGTTAGATAAGGATTGTATTGTTTTTTTATATTCATAATTGAAGGTAGTAAATAAACCCTATCATATTGAAGGTGAGATTATACTGATACAATTAGATTACTTTTTTCCCAGGATAGGAATCATTGGTTGGTTCATGTTATCATGTATCAAAGAGGACTAGTCTTAGGAATGATGTATATAGTTAGAAATCATGGGAGGAATGGTTTGTGAACTAATGGAAATAATATCACATGATTATGAGCTTGGATTTCATAAATGGACATCTATAAATTTTTATCAACAAATGAATCCATTCACCATGACTTTGATAATATATTTTTGAATAAATAGGTATGTTGAAAATTTTATAGAAAAAAACTAGTTGATACATGCATAATGTAGGGATGAACAGTTTATTTTATATGTAATTCATCATAAAAATGAGAATATATACATTTATAACACTATATTATCTTGTATTTATAGGATACAAGAACATATATTGTGAGATAGGATCTAGAGGTTGGTTTTTGACATGCATGTACAAGCGATTGAGCCTGTTTTCGCCAATAAACTGAGCAGGAAGGATTAGTTATATGGAATGGATTTTATAATTAACTCATTGGGTGAGTGTGGATAAATTATTTCATAAAATTTGTATCAACCAGACCCACTATCCATATTCTAGTATAACACTACCCCACCTTCAATTTAGTGTATCATTCATGTATGATAGTATGATGATACATTTGGGATTAGTGTGTTGATGAGTTCCAATGATAGAGTAACCTTTAATTTCAAGGAAATAATATCCCTATTATTTCTAAGATCATGATTGATATATTGAATTATATTTCTCTATTATTTAAGAAATAATTGACAATATGTTGGTGAATTTATTTTCCATATCTACGGCATAGTGAGTCAATGATGAACCCTGATCATAAATACCCATATTGAGGTTACTCTTCAATGGTAATCATTTGATTGCCTTTTTAATGACTAGTATTACTTGGTTGTTCTAAGGGTAGTACTCATTCTGGATCTACCATAATTAAACCAAAGCATCATATCTATCTTAAATAATGTGTCATGGTTCACTAACCTAATAAGTTATTATATTTAAATATTCATGATGGATTTCTTCTTACCTTAATGATTTTTATATTTCTTTTTAGATACATTCAATATAACATTAGTCCAATCTACATTCAAATATACGATGATGTTTCAAAGAGAGCCTTAGTGATTGATAACTCCTTGATCAGCGGACAATATATACAAACTAATATTGGTTGTTATCCCAGACCAGATTCCTTAGTTGTAGTCATCCAATATTATGTATTAGGATCATGACATTAGTGGAATACACATTTTCTTTCATATTCTCGCTGATAAAAAACTCATGATATTTAAAATGGATCTATTTATCTAAAAGAAAGGATCTTCTACACTTATAGGTAACATGGTTTTGAGGCCCATTAGTGACCAAATCAAAGTGTAACAAAGGTTAGTCAAGTAGTAGATTGAACTCCAATTTAGATGAAGAAACATGTTTAAGTGCATCTATATGGTGGATTGGATATACATCGGGGAGTGGGATATGGAAGAGGATCATTGGTTGTTCCAGGGTGAAGATATAGAGGTGAATGTTTTTGTGAACCTATTTTACCACTGACTTTCCAAGGATATCTTTGCTAGACTCAATGAGTTAGCGGCTAGGGATTCTTCTAGATGTAGGATATGGATGTTCATGAATAAGAAGGACCCATATAGATTTTGTAGATAAATTATCTTCTTGTTTCACTAGAACCTATACATGTCGATACTATTATAAACTAGTAATTTTTTGTTGTACTCTAAATTTTAGATCTTAAGATCATAGTAGATTACCTATCATGGACTATGTGCCTACAGTTTCAAATGATAAATAACCATATGATCTTCCATAAATGATGATGATGTTTTTTTATTTAATAGAGAGTTTTTTTTTAGGACTAATAGTTTCAAGGATGGTTCCTTATAAAACCTCCATTTGTTTGAATCGTATCACCTGATGTTTTTCCCAAATAAATTGAAATTATCATAGAGTGGTGTTCTAATGATATGTTTTATTGAGTGTTTACATCATGTTTGACTGAGACTATTAGAAAATATGTGTCTGGACTATGTGGGAGAAGTTATAGCTAATCCATAACATATAGAGAGACTATGACTATTCATAGCAAATGGTCCATATAAACTTTTTACCATATTCATGGACAAGTTTTTTATGTCATTCCCAATGATGTATCATGATTTTACCTTTATTGAGATATCTACATTTGTATTGATTTTCTCCCTGTGATACTATGTTATCTTCTATAACTTATCATATAGCTTCATATAAGCACATACAGATGGATTTTTACTTAGCGAATCTTATATAGGCATGTCTCATAAAACCTAATTTTCCCCTATGAAACATCAATGTTGTTTTTCAAGAAGGTGGGTGATAATCTGAGTATTTAATTTAAATATTTCAATTTAAATAAAGTTTTAGGCATGAAAAAATACCATATTTTGAGTTTAAATGTCATTTTATAATGTTTATATGAGTAAAGTGGTATTGAAAATAAATCTTATGTGTGGTTATCACCAACCCTAGGTTCATGAGGTTGATATTTTGATGAAAACATTCAAGTATTTCTACCAACATCATGAGTTCCTGGTGATTCCTTACAGTATGATGAACAAAATTTCTGTGTTTATGGGCATCATGAACTTGATTTAATGTCCTTTATTAGTCATTATATAGTTTTATTCATTAATAAAATACTCATTTATTCACTATCAGAGAGTGAGAAAACAAAGATTCTATGGATTCTCTTGGTCAATATTAATGACCACTAAAATGATAGTAAACTATCGATTTTTTGATTTTATATTTCAATGTTTAATTTATGGAAAATTTCATCATAGAGGGTGGATTATTCATAGAACTATAAAATATTTAGGTAGTCATTTTAGGTTCCACTAAAGAGTTTTTTGAGGTTTAAACATGATTTTGTTGGCCACATACTACAAATGTTGTGAAATTTTCCATGAATTTACATCCCACGAATAACTTTACCTAAAAGAGTTATACATTATTTTGGTATATGTAATTATAGATATATTAAGATAATTTGAGATTGAGATTTGTGGGTTCCACTTTATAAAGGATTTTAGTAAATGGGTTCATGTGCATGGTGTTTTCAATTCCTTTAATGCTGATCAAAGTGGTGTGTTAATGAAAAAGATATTTTTTTATAACTTATGGGTCTTGATAGTTTACAAATATAGTCCTAAACAACATGAACCAAGATTTATTTATTTTTTTTGATAATTTTCACCTTGATAACTTGGAGACACTAACTTATTGGTGAGAATTTAATGTTTTATTTGGACTATAGGTGTCTCGTATACATATTTACCTATAGAGAACTTAACCTGGGTTATATGGAATGATTAGAGTTCCTATTGGAATAAAAAATTTGAGATATTATATACTCCAAGAAAGGTAAATGTGGTGTAAATTTCACTTATCAAGGAATACTAAGTTCATTTGATGGAGAATATGTTAGAGTAGTTGGTACTATTATAATTTTTCTTAATGGATGTTGGAGAAGTGTTCTATCATTAATAAATGGATATTAAAAATATAATTATTTAATATATATTTTTCTTCAAGTATCATAACAGTGATTGTGAGGTCCGACATGACTAGGTATCCTTTGGTAACAAAACTAATGAATTTCCATTTTTTGAAGCACCTTATCCTCATTTGAGGGAAAAAATGGTCATGGTCAATCTATATGAGGGGGTTATGAGGGAGATCTATACATGCCCCATACTGGTATACCATGGTGTGGAAAATATCTACCTTCACCTTCGGGATTGGTTTTTTTACATGGAATAAAGAGGATTTTTGAGTTTCTATCACACTGTCTCACTTGTCAATAGGTTAAGGGAGAAGAAATAAACTCAATAGATTTGTACAATCCTATTAAGATTATAGAGTGAATGTTGGATGAAATATCATTATAAAACATTGTAGTTATTCCATGATTAATGAAAGTTTAGAATAATATCATCACGATCATTAAATGTTGGACTATGTTATCTCCTACCCTTAATATTCGAGAAAAGGGTTCGATGGGATATACTTAGTGATCGTATTAGATCTAGATTCTCTATATGCATATATATTGTAGATAATCATACATAGGGATTTTAGGACTCATATTTAAATGATTATAGTTATCCAACAATGGAAATATTGATATAAAGGGTGAAAAAATAATATTCTTAAAGATATTATCAGATTTTATGCACTAGATTTTAGATGAATATGGGAGGATCATATAACATTGTAGAACCTGACTTATAGAAAAATGAATAAATATAACACTATTCACATAAAATCTTTTAATTCACTATACATAGACCATGTAGGACAACCCTAAACATGATTAAGGTTAGAGTGGCATCGTTTATGGAGATGGTTATCATGAGATTTTAATTAAATTTATTAATTTATTTTAAATTAAATAATTATTAAATCATATTTGATCTTGAAATAATATATAAATTTATCTTTCACACCATAATTTAGGGTTTTCCATCTTAAATTGCCTTGTTTGAGAGAGGGATATAGAGAGATATTGAGAGATATTTTTTAGAGTTCAAGAATCTTTGATTCAATGAGTAGGTTATTCAATTAGAAAAAAAAATAGAACTCGGTGTGGAAAAAATCATTACATACACAAATAATAGCTTGAGATAAGACTCATTATTTTGGATATTACACTACTTTTGGGTATTTATTTTATCATTTAAACTGTTATATATATTGTTCATGAATTATTCTGAATTATAAAACCCAATGATTTTTGTCTATCACCTATATACACAAAATATATGTTGTTTTCTTACATTTATTATCATTGGGAGATTCTATCCTGATGATTGATGTTCAAACCTTATTAAAAACCACAAAAAATATCCTAAAATGATATTCTAAAATGTTTCTGCCATTTTTTTTACATTCTCCTATGACCTTCACTACAACAGATGGTTTAATTAAAATTATACACAATCTATGACTAAGAAATATTTGGGTTTTCGAGCTACTAAAGTAGATATGATATTTGAAATCATTGAATGTGGGATTGTAAAATAGCGATGATAAATCACTAAGTGGAAAGGAAATAAAGAAATTTTAATGTAAGTAACATATGTATAATAATGGGGTTGTCTGAATCTATTTAAAAATCATTATTGTAGTAATGGATGTCCTAAAAGTGTCCCCCAAGGTGAAACAAGGGTACTATGGTTCAACGATGATGTTTCAGAAAGTATTTCAATTGATATTAATGACTAGAACTTGATTCTAGGCGGAAATTATGAATTTTTGTTGAATATGTCATCCCATATAGTACAGTTATGATTTACTTATCATGTTCAACACTTGTAGTGGAGGTTGAGGTTTCATTATGACTGAAATATCTCACAGATTCTACTTTCAATGTTAATTTTGTAGGTGCCTAGTTTTTATATAATGGTGTGTATTTGGATTACAAGTAGAAGAAGACATCTTATGGAACATGGAATCGTGTAAAGGGGTACATTCCATATATCTTAGTCCCCAACTAACCCGGGTTGTGCCGATTCACACTGAGTACCCCTACAGGTTCTATAAATTTTTTGGACAATCTTACATAAAATATAAGTCAACGAATTCCCCATACACTATGGAAAGAATGGTATATAACAAGACTGTTATTGAGGAGTAATACGACATATAACCCCAAAGTACATGTCATCTATATCTCTAGAACTTATTAAATTTTTATATTATTATGTGGGACTTTATTTTGGACACATGGGGAGTTAATCATGGGAACGTTTCTATATAGAATGTGATTATTCATCCATATTTGACATAAAAAGTATAACATGTGGTGATTTGAGTTGTTTGTTTCATTAATTATGTATTGTTAATGATTGGGATCCGATGTGGTGATTAGAACAAACACAAGTTTATAAAATACAATAATGTTGAGAAATTGAAAGGGTGTGACTACACCCTATTCTTCAATAAGTTTTGTATTAACTCGTATTATTTGGTTGAAACTCATCTATCGATAGAGTGTTGTAATTCAACCTAAAATGTATTGTATCTGAAGAGGTGTGGTTACTCTACCAGGGTTATTCACACTCTCAAATAACAAATACATTATTAAGGTGTGGGTCTCCTACAATACTTCTTAGAAGAAACATGGTTTGCAAAGACTTGTAGTTCTAATTATTGTGTTATTTTTGTGGATTATCCATCTACACATGATCTATGAATATAATGAATATCTTACACATATATATTATTTTATTTATAAGAATTTTTTTTTTTCTTATTAACTTTTTGATTTTAAGATGAATGGTAATCTTATATATTATCAATTTATTTCATGGAATCCAACTAATTAGTTTTTTATACTCCACTAAATTATTTCATCCACCTAATGCATAATTAATTTTATAGATGTTATATAATTTTTAAGGAGTCCAAGTAGACAAAGTATAAATCAATTAGTAGCTTATTGTTACTTAGAGATGGTATATTCAATAATATTTCGAGTTAGAAACTACATGTCTGGGAGTAATCATCATCTCATAGTCATGTTATGTTTGTTTTACCATTGAAATATTTTTCCCTTGTTTCACACAATTTTATGTTATGTTGTTGAATTTTTTTTTATGATTGAAATTTACAAATTAATTATATATTATAGTTTTTATAATTATTAAACATGAATCATTATATCCTATATTTATTTATATGAGTGTATTAGACTATGTGTTTTCTACGACACGATATTGTCAATTTTTAATATTCACCAACATAAGGATTATTGATTGTTGTAATGGGGTGGCACACTAAATTTAATAATGGCCCATCAGTTATCCTAGTGTATCAACTAATGTAAATTTATGTAACATGGATAACTCTTTTGAGAAATATTGTATAATTTTCCAATGTAATTATCTCTTTATTTGGTACTCTTTTTATAAAACATTGTTAAATATATCAATCCACAACTAAACATCTATAATGAAAGAAATATATAGTCCATAATATTATAATTTATAAATTTTCTATAGTGCTACATATTATTATTTTTTTACATTGATCTTCTCCACACAATCTCATGTTAAAGGGACGGGTTTCTCCTTCTTATATTGAAGGAAGGATATAATCTCATCATATTCACTTCAAATATATAATGGTTAGAAAAATAATTTTTTACTTTATTTCCCATCTAAGGTATATAAGGATATAAAAATCCAATTATTTTTATCAAGAAATATTTAATGAACATATGTTTAAAATTTTATATTTGTGATAAATTAATGTCATTATCCAAAATGAGATAGTATGACCTCCAATCCATTTGGTTTCAAAATACCATGAAATAAAAACATAAAAAGTAATTTATATAGATATGATTATTTATTTTTAAGGTTGGGGATGAATCCTCATTTTATTATTAAAGCAAATAAAATACCTCTTTTAACTAGGTAGAGGGAGACCCATTATATAGCCCAAAGGCTCAGGGGGCTTGTAGCCCATTACATAGCCTGTAGTCCCAATTTTTTGGAACTATTGCCATTTTGTGAATAGTAACCCACCTATTATAGTACCTATATAGTACCACCACTACTACAGAGCCCTTTTTCCACTACAGTACCCGCCGATCAATAGTACCACCACTACTATAGTACTTCTACAGTACTGCTACTGTAACCTGTGCCCAATAGGTTTTGAACCCCCATTTTTCATGTAGGATTATGGGGTGCTTACCACTAATCTAAACCCTAAATACATGTAGATATGTTTATATATATATATATGTATATATAAAAAAATTATACATATAAATTAATAATAAATTGTTCAACACATATATTCGGATATAGATTTACCTACTTCTGTATTTAGATTGCATCATTCCTTATCGTCTTGGAATGTAGAATAATGTTGATTATGATTGAATAAAGAATTATTATTGAATTATATTTATTATGAAGAAAAATCATTATCTATTAAATAGTTATTTAATAAAATTTCACAAGGTATTCATAACTCATACAATACCATCAGATCTTTTTAATATTTTTCTCAAATAAAATTTATTAATTAGATCATAAGGAACAAATAGGATGATGTTAGGTTGTAAAATATTATTAATGATATTAAATGTTGATATTTTCTTTAGATCAATGTTTATAATGATGTTGTTTGGAAAGGTATTATGTGTTCTATCATTTTATTATATAATCAAAATTCTGAATATAAGAAATAACTAATTGTTTCCATATTTATTGGGAAAAAAAGATGTAAATGATTCATTGGGATAAATCTTGGTGTGAAAACAAGATGAAGGATATTTTTTAACACATATTAATGTCAATGGAGTGTAAAAAACTTATTTCATAGAGAAATGTACTCATGGGAATAGTTTAATTTTTCCCTTCTTAAATAAATATGTTGGAAAATATGAATTGATTTTATCATGGACCATTTAAGAAAATAGAAAGACAATATTGATATATAAGGTTTGGTTGAATATCTAAAAATTGATCCAAATTTATATAAAATATAGAATTTTCTTCTAATGAATAAACTTTTATGATATATATTAGATAAGGGTGGAGACACCATTGAGTAAATATTTTTATTGAATTTGATAATGGTATATTTTATTAATTAAAATTTTTTATGGAATCCTAAATATTTAATAAGGTTGAAATTATAACATGACCCTTTATACCATAATATAACTAGTGGATGATTCTAAATTATTATAGAATAAATGGAGGATTTATCCAGATTTTTTTTAAATTGAATAACATAAGTAGTGAAACATTACATTGGTGTAATTTACATTTAATAATAATGATTAATTAAGAATTAAAATCACATAGTATAAGGATATATTTTATTATAATTTCACAGAAACTCCATTTTGGGTTCATGTATAAAAATTGAACTTCTCAAGTTTAAAGTTTATTCATTAAAAAAATGAAATTAAAAAATGTTTAAAGGATATTAAATAATGTCAAATATCCATTTTATAAAAAAAACACACATTTTAGAATGGATTTTGTAACCTCTAATATTGTTTCCTTATTTATTTATCATTATAATAGATTTATATCTTTATAATAAAGTAAAAAACTAATCATTAAATTTATAAACCTATTTTACATATTTTAATGAATAAGATCAATGAAATTTTGGTTATACCCCTTACCAAACCTTTTATAATTACATGATTTTATATATGTATATATGATGAGAACCATCATCCTATACTATCAAATATACTTATTAATGAAGAAATATAAGGGAAGAAAGATCTATACAATATAGAGAATCAAATCAAATTACATTATTTGATGGAACATGTTTTATAAAATTTTAAGATTATGTTGGTGATGGTGTATTGGAATAGCCACATGATCAATGAAGGACCATGGGATCCTAAAGAAGAAATAAAAATTTGATACCCATTTTTATTTTCATAATCTCATCTAAATTTTAATTTAAAAGGAAAATTATATGTTTTTGTAAGATAAATAGATAAATTAATATATATATATATATATATATATGAATTAGTGAAAATGGATGATAATCTGTAATTAACATATTTAGTTAATATGTTTTTTTCACATTTTGTGACTTCCCCTAAAAACCCAATGTTTTTTTGATTTCTTAAATAAATTAATAGATATAATATATATTTTATAATTCTTTTGTATTTAATTGTTTTTCTTCAAATAATTAATTTCACGATTGAGTTTTACTATAGGTTAAAAATATTCAAACCATATCATTTTTTAAATTAATATTATAGTTACAAAATAAGAATAAAAAATATAGAAAAATCATTTTGTATGGTGGGGACCTTGAGATGAGATCCTAACAAATAAGCTCTATATACTGGAAAAAAAATTGAAATAAAAATATACAAGGTTTTTTAGTGTTGCAAGAATCCTGAATTGGGAAAATTTTTTGATTAATGGTGAACATTTGGACATGAATTATATTAAAATAGGTCTCTATTCTAATCACTACATTCATTCCCTAAAAAAATTAATTTCATCTATTTGAATTTTCTACAAAACAATTATATTTGATACCATATAATACTCAATATGCCATGATCAACAGGTATAACTCTACAATTAGTAGTTTTACTGAGAATATGGTTTAATTTGAGAGGTTAAAATAAAAAAATTGTTCTAATATGGTCTTGGAGTTGGTTTATAATAAAAATTGGGTTATGGTATTGGAAACCTTATGTAATCTCCCAAAAAGTATAATATTATATGATTATAATAATGGATCATAACATATTTCTTTTTATTTGATAAGGATGATTAAAATTGTTTGGTCTCTCTCCTAACTGATAATAATTGTTACATAATGTGTAATACCCTATATATTAAACTCTTCTCTTTTTCATGTATGATATCTTGTAATTGTTTTTTATGGGGATCCCGATACTATCCTTAGTCCCAATGAAAAACTGGGATCCAACATTTTTAAATCTATATCTAAATCCTTGCATTTTTTTATAAAATTTTATTCATTGAAATTTTTGGAGAAGGTACTAAAATACACATGGAATTGATATAAAATCAATGTTATACATGTCATAAGGCTTGATAGAACCATTCTCACATATATTTAAATGACATGGGTGTTATATTCTCCTGTTAAGTCCCTACTAGATTCCAATATAACAATTATATTCTAATTTTTTCTCTTTACATATATGATATAAGATAATCCTCACATCCTATCAAGTTTACTAATTATTGTATAAAATATAAATCCTAGAGATTGATTGTTCATCGATAATTATCTATTATTTTTGAGTGAAATTATTTCCAAAATTTGATTTCATAATAAGGTTTATTAAAGTATATTTCTGAGATTGGATTATGTTTCAATATCCAATATAGATAATGATATTTAAAAGGAAAAATATGTCCTACAAGAGTTATTGGGAAAGTTTTAGGTTCTTGATTCGCTTTCTAAATAGGATATTTATAAACCTAACAAACATGGTGAATTTATATACTGTAAGAGGGGATTATAAACTAATATATAAACATGATATAACTCAAATATGGAGTAAGGAAATATTTTTTCATTCACATTATAAATATAAATATATTAAGAATAATATCTCCTCTATTATGTTAATGGTAGAAACAATCCATGTAGAGGTAGAAATTTATAATGTTATGAATTGTTATCTCAATAAGTATATCAATGAATAAATGCTTGATTTGAATGAGATGGTGCTGGATAATGTTATAACTAAAAATATTTATGATATGAAATTTTATTTTCTTAACTCTATTCACACCGAGGAAAAAATTATGATTTTTTTAACTGAACACTGACAGTGATGTTATGCCAGATGGATTTATAAATATTTTTTATGTATTCTTTAGATATAATTCATTTTGTTGTCTAGTAAGATATCCATGATTTTTTTAACATTTAATTTATTCGTCATAAAACTAATTCATTTTAATAATACACATTAATGGAGTTGATCATGACATAGACAATGAATATTCCAAATGCATTGTGTTTGGGAATAAAATCTCAAATATTATTGTTAAAATCCTTTCTCTTTGTCTATAATTTGTGGCCAATTAGATAATTTTCCCAATAAAAGTTTATTTATACCTAGGAGGATAATCCTTGAACACCTTTAAAATTAATCTATGTGAATCAATATCCTATAGAAGAAATCAAAAAATGAAAACCTTTCTCTCAAGGTTTATATCTCCCAAGGTTTTGAGACTCTTAAATGGATCTTCATCATCAATTTTAATAACTCTTTTTATTCTCTAACATGTCTTTAAATATAATTAAATCCCCCAAGAAGATTTTTAGTATTTATGTAATGATAAAATTTTTCATAATTGGTTAGTTGAGATTATATAGGTTTATATTAAGGGAAATTCTATAGTCCTTTCTCTTAGGTATTATGGATTATTTCCTTATAAAATGGCTCTTCAATGATGTTGAATCTAGGTTTCATTCCCCTATCATGTAAACTAGGGACTATAAGTCACCAAATCTCTATATTTATGCATATGAAATACTTTTTTTTATAAAGGTGAAAATGATTCATTCGAATGTCTTTTTTAAATACTTCACCACTATAAAATAGACTCTTGGTTAAATCTAAACTACAACAATTATTCAATCTTATTTGATGAGGTTTTGATATACATTAAGATGAAACACATTTCCAATTTTATGGGAGTCAAATAAAGTGAATTACAATTGTACAACCATAGAAGAAATTTTTTTGATGGTGTAATGATTTTTCCATGAACATCTTGTTTCTAAAATATCTGAACAACTTACTAGATATAAAGGGAAAAATCTAATTTTAGATGGTTATATTTCTATGATTAATTCTATCACCGCATAATTTTTTTTTCATTCCATCCAAATATACAAACTATATCGGTAATTATTCATGTGGATATAATAAAAAATTATATAATTCTATTTGACATGTTTTTTATATGAAAATAAAATAATTAAAATGCCTTGGAAATTGAGTCCTAAAACAATGGATTTTTGATTTTTTAAGAATAAAAAATATGTATTTTTTTCAATGATTCACTCATTCTAGCTTCCTATATAATCTTTTATAATTTTCAATCCCATCATCTGGATTTTTGATATAGGGTATCACAGATTGATAACAAAAATAGAAATTATTTAAATTTGGGAATAAAAGTATTTCCATCCCCAAGGAATCATAACAAACACTGATTCACAATGTAAATGGGATATATGAAGCAATTACAAAATGAACTTATATACTATTCATTATATTTAATAACACATTTCTATCAGATAATACATTCCATCTAATTTTTGTAAAATTATTATTTTTTCAACCACTTTGACTATCATATAGGTTTACTTATAGAAGATATTGTTCAAATAAAATAACTTCTACAATTACAATATGAATTAAACCATCCTATGGACTCTTATAAGGTTGGGGGTACCCAAATCCATGCATCATTATATATTACTTTTTTTTAACTCAAACCTTCCCTAAAATTTACTTAATACTTTTATAATGAATCAAATTTATCCTACTAGAACCCTACCAAATTGAATAATATAGAAAAGGATTTTTCCCATATATATAATATTTTATAACTAGTTTACACCTTCACTCAGATTTATTTTTATACATTAAATCTTTGACTAATTATTAACATATCTTCTATCTTTATAAATTTTGAAATATGTTTTGGAATTTTATTTATAACTGGTTCTGATGTGAATTCCTTAATATTGAAAGTCATAAAACTTTTTTCAATTACATGATTATAATTTCTATTTATAATAAACCATATTATATATACATTTTGAGAAATTTTATTTGTTGTTATAGGAATACATTGAATTTTTTGGAAAAAAAATTCTTATATAAACAAGGATATCAATGTGGCCTTTATAATACAAAATATTTTTGATGCATAACTAACTTATTTAACTAGTTATACTTCCAATTATTTGTGTTAATTTTAAACTTATGAAACAATCATAATAATGATAATAATAAAATATTTATCTCACCCATTCAATCAATATTCATGGTGAATATGGATTGTGCTGACCTTGGTGAACCTAGGCCGGTTGGTCAAGGGGGTATCTACAGGCCCTATTGGGGATTAATTAAATGTATATTTCTTCCATACATTTGAAATCATATTACTTTGGAATATGTGATCTTTAATGTTATTTGTGAAATAATTAATACATTGATATTCCAATGAGAAAAACACTGTATTGAGTGTAATTTATAGCTATTTTTAACATTTTCAAGTATATGTATTATAATTCCCATGGAGGTTATTCTAATACTATAAAGAATACTTAGAACAAATGTTTGAGATTAAAATTATGTAACACCACGACCCCACATACCCAGAGTCGATGCATTATTTTAATATATTGTACAGATTATAAGGAATCAATTCCCGAAGGACCAATCTATTTAACAAACATGAAAAATAGATTACATACATGAACATTACTTTAAAATACCAAACAAAAAAAATACAAGATTGGTAATAGTTTTATAATGAAATTATTCTCCTAGATTAACCCTCAATAAAAATAATAATACACTTCTTGGCATCCTAGTAAAATAAAAAATAAAAAATGGGTGAGGTCAAGTGTTTAATAAAGTTAAATAATACAGAAGAATCATTCATAAATAAGAATTAACTTTTATGTAAAGGTATAAAATTGAAACACAATCCATTTAAATATTTCCATCTGCATAAAATGGAAATAATAAATTAAATAACAACATTTAAATGTTCGCATGGATATTATACTAGTAAAATAATTACATGTAATATCAATAACTAATCTCATAATGAGGGAATGCATAATGCCAGACATCATAACCAAACTGTCAAGGCCTCATGACAAGACCACACATAAATATACTATCATGGTCGTGTGCCAAGATAATAGTTTGTCTCATGAGACCTACCGATGCATCGAGGGGCTATAGTGGGACCTACCCATCAATTACTAAGTCCAGTGAAATACTCAAATTAAAAGGGTAAAAAATAACATAAATATTTGTATAAAAACTAGCATACAAAATGTTAATACTTTAACCATAAAACATGAAGAAAATCGTACATCCACAGTCAAACATATTATAAAACCTTTAATACTATATGGAAGATTATATCATAATAAATCAACATCAATTAATTGTAAAATACAACAATGTATTTTGACATTGATGAAAATAATCTAGTAAAATCATTAAAAACATCCTTATATAAATACCCCTATTTCCTTGAAATAATTTATTCCAAAGACATGCACTTATAAAAGAAGATATATTTAAAATAGATTTTTGAGTAAATGTGTCTCATACCACTTTGAATATAAAGAAAATAATTAACATTTTAAAACATTCATGTCCATATAAATAAACCATTGAAACCATTTTTAAAACATAGACGTTAATGATAAATATTTAGAAGAAAAGTTTTTTAAATCATTTGAAATGATTTTTAGTTAAAGAGTAACTTGTATAAAACATTAAAAATATTTCATTTCAAAAAAAATAATGAATTTAAAAATAAAGATAATATTTTATTTATAATTCTTTATATACATATAAATAAATATTTATAATAATATCAATAATATTGAAATGGAGAAAGGATTAAGTATTTAAACATTCAAAGCTTCCCATACCAATTTGAACATTTAAATAATAAGACCAATATATTAAAAGTAATATTTAAATACCATTAAGTTAAATGCATTCTTGATTAAAAAATATAATAGGGGAAGTACATACACCACACACAAGAAATAGGTTGTGAACATGACTTATATCTGATGAAGATTAAAAGTGAGACGAAATTCCCCTACCATATGTCATGTACTCTAGTATGTGTCAAAAACTCATATACAGTGTTTTTAAGAATATTATTAACTTATAAATAAACCTAATAATATTTATGATATTGTATATGATTATTTTATGGATTTATATTACCTGTTTATTAACAATTTCCATGTTAAAATAACATTTTGGGTAATAATTTCTTTCTTTATCGTACGTGTTTTGACTTGTAATTCTTGGTCGTATAACTTAGATAATGACTTAATTACTTATATAATGAATAAAAAGATTTATATATCATATATATTCATAATATAAATATATATAATAGATATATATATATGTGAAATGAAATACACCATTCATGGAGATGGTAGGTAATACGTATGCAAAAATGTTGTTTTCATTTGCTTATCATGTTGAATAGAAGTAAGTGAGTGACATATATGTACATGTATATATATATATATATTATTCTAATAGAATTAATTTTTCATATATTTTAGACATATTAATAATATACATTTTTATAATCATTCTTGAATTGTGAATGTGGAAGATGAATCTCATCACGTCGTGGAGACGGTAAGTCATACGTACATACAAGCGATGGTATCATGTCTTTAATGGTTAAATGGAATGGAATTGGATGGAATATGAATTTTGAGGAAAAAATATATTGTTATATTTATTATTTACATTATTTATATTCATCATTATACCCATGGAAATAATATGTACATGACAAATTGATTACACCACAACGTGGAGACGATAAGTCGTACGTATACATGCATGGTTATATTTTTTCGTGGGATGGGTAAAAGAAGGAATATGGTTGTCCCATAATAATAAAAAATTATAAGAATATAATCTATGATTTATTTTTTACATTAGTATGGAAAAAACATAAGATGAGGAAGTATAATAGAAAAGTACTTTGAAAGAGGTGATAAAACAATTACCTCTTTTTCAGGTATCTCATTTTGATTTTCACAAAAGGACTCCATAAGGTCGATTTATTCCTAATGTATGGAATCTATGATTTAGTGATGGAATTTGGGAGAGGAAATGGGTAGGGATTTATGAAAATAAGGGCTTTTAATGTTTGAATTAATAGAAGGAGAAGTTCCACTTTATAAGAGTGGTGACGGGCGCTTTTGGAAGATCTTAAAATATTAATTTCTATAAATTGATTTTCCATTACAAATAGATCCAAGGTGATTTAATTCTAGGATAATATGAGTATGTGTCTATATCCTTTAATCCACTGAATTTTTGACATGTTTAGTTAAGAAAAGTAAACTTATATTTTGGATTTGACCCTTAGTTAAACAGTTTAACTATTACCATGTCCTCTTGTAATTTTACTCTATAGGGTTAATATAATTACTATAAGATGAAAAAAACCACAATTGGATCATTCATTGAAAATTTAACATTATCCTAGTTATTTTTTAAAACTTGATATTTTTTTGAATTTGATAAAATCTAAGAGAATATTATTTATTTTAAAGTATCATTTATGTCAATTTTAATACTATTCAATATTTTTATTTTTAAAAATATCCAGAAAACATGATAACATTAAACCAATTATGAAAATATGTCACCATTCTATCTATTTTATTTATAAACTTCTTGTTGTAATTAATTAAGTCTAATTATATATATTTATATGTTTGATATCAACTAATTGATTCTTCCTTTAATAATTAAATTACTGCATCATTATTATGTCATTATTTAATTTAATTATTTATTTTCTAAAATTAAAAATAAATTAATATTATATAGATAAAAAATTTATCATTTTAAATACTATTTATAGTTGACCATATCACTTATATAACATTATATTAAAAATGATATAGTTATTAAAATATGAATATGAAAGTTTTTACTCTTCTTTAAATAAAATATAATAAATGTCCTAATCATACACAAGTGGCTTAAAAAGGGTCATATTTTTTACCCAAAATTTATTTTAGTCAAGAAATACTTTTACAATGAAATTAGAATGTGTTTTAGTGTAATTTTATATTATTATAATATTATTTTTACCATTAAGTACAACATTAACCGTTAACCGTTGTAAATAAAATTCAAAAGTTACTATTCATTAAAAATTATTTTGATCCTTTTAGAAAAAAAAATTCATATTTATTACAACCATGTATATTGTATTTTCAAAAATCAATTCATAAAATCAGTAAAATTATATTTATTGTTAATGTGTAATTGTGGTTAGAAGGCGGGTAAAAAGATGTTAAAAAGGTTCAATGAATTTTTATATCTACTTCTATTAAAAAAATGATTACAATAAACTAAATTGGTTTAATATTTGAATTATATATCTATTTTGACTTTAAAATTAATTTAAAATAAATTAATTATTTAAATTAAGAAGTTATTTTCTCAACAATAAGGAAGTGTTTTCAATATTCATAAAAAATTGAATGTTTTCAGAAAAATTCCAAAAAATCACCCTAAACAAATTTTGATATTACAAATTCAAAAATTATGTCTATTTTTTAAAAAAAATTAAGAGTGGCTATAATAAATTTTATTGTTTTTCACAAAAGTACAAAAAAAATTGTTCCTTCAAGAAAATAGTATTTTCTAAACATATAACTATTTTACCAAATCTTATACATTTAATTATAAATATATTCTATTTATGTGAAAAAATTATAAACAACAGTTAAAAATTATTTATTAATATTTATATTACCTTATTTAATGTATAAGATATGAATGTGAGAATTAAATAATTTTAACACTAAAGTGTTTCTTTGGAGAGAATCAATCTTGTGTGTTACACAAGAAAAGTCAGTGTTGTGTGAAAGATAATTTATAAAGGATAATGTATCATTAAATATTAGGGTGTTACATTCCCCTCTACTTTAATCAATTGTGTCCTCATAATTAAAACTCAGAATCTAAAACTATGGGTAGAGATTTTCAAAATATCTTTATTGAAATACTACATCGAAAAATGGATTAATGGGACCACCTTTTTAAAATAAAGAAATGTAAGTATGGAGATTTTAAGAGATAAAACATACTAGGTTTACATATAGAAAAACATGGATGTGGATGATAAATCTAACCATCAAGTTTTTATAAAGATTGATAGCGAACATGGACTGGAGAATGTTAAAAATCATAAAGCTAGAAGTTGGTGATGATCTAAGGGACCATTGGATTCATCTGAAGTAAATGTACTTGGAAATTTTTTTGGTTTTAAGATCCTTTAACTATGGTTTGAGAATTAATTTACTTCATAGAATAATAATAATAAGAAGAATACTTACTTGACAAGTTGAGTTTCATCCTTTAGATAATTTCTACCACAATCTCATCTTTCTCTACAAATAATAATATTCAAAAATATTTTATTTATATTAAATGTATAGGGTTCTGAAGATGAACTTATACTTCATCTGTTAGACCATTTAAATAAAAAAATCATTATACAAACTAGTACATCACGTAGGCCATTTGTATGTGATAATGCCTTGTCGCACTTCGGTTGTGGGTTCAATTCCTACAGCTTTGTCCGACGTGACGGGTTGTCACCCGACCTACAGGTTGTCCTTTTATTAAAATTATATTATTATAACATTCCAAAAATAATATTAAGAAATTTTTTAACCTTGAACAATACTATCTAACATATAAATTAATCCATTACATAATTTATGTTTGTCAAAAATACATCTTCCCAAACTCACAGTCCAAAAATTTATAAGTAAGGTCACTAAATTTCTAAAATCAACATAACATAATGAAAATCTATTTTTTCACATACCAAACATGTGAATATAATCATCACATATCCTCTTAAATCATTTTGATACCCTTGATTAACTTAAAAATTATTTAATACGTTCATTCCTGCTTATTACATACTTAAAACATAGAATACTGGATATATTCCTTAAATCCAAAAAAGTTGTAAACTCCAACAATGATGCAATAAAAAACCGTTAGAAAGTTCCAAGGTAGTTGATAGTATTCAATATACATTATCTAAATAAACTATCTCTTTATTCCAACATCATTATATGAGTATCAAGAACATATTAGGGGGTATCTTTCCCTCTACTATATATTTTCTAAAAAGTTTAACTTGAAACTGTGCCACGTTACATGGTACCATACAATCTAAAATCTATAATGAAATAGTACTACAATACAATCCTTATTGATTTACATAATTCATATAAAAATTACATTATTGATACAATACACAAATGAAATATTTCTTTAATCCCAACAGACCAACATTAATCATTCCTCTTCATCCATAGTAGAAGCATAATCTAGATTGTGATCCATTAGCATATTTTGGGGTATATTTCTTTAATTATTGGGTCACTCTCTTGCATAGTACCCCATATTATTACAATTGAAGCATTTAACATTGAAAAATTCATTTCATCCCTTTCAATCTTGAGCATGGTGTCATCTTTATCCACACATGAAGCAAAATCTTTTTCCTCTCATGTTGGCACTGGGGTGTTTCCTTCAACAATTATCACTTCTTGGAAAATACATCTTTTTCTTCATATCTTTTTCCAATTTTTTCACATATATCCTTTAATTATCATGCTTCCATATGAATCCATAATACTTAGGGTATTGATTACATGTCCCACTATCACTTGATAGTATGTAATCATATAATTAGAATTCATGGGAGATTATTTCCCTTAGAAATATTAGTTTAAGAACATGAAAGATATGATCCTTATTACTCTTTAGATAATGTGCATTAATGAGGTTCACATTCCTTATATTTTATACCATTTCATAAATGAAAACATACACTATGATATATCATATCACAATGTATAATCCAAAAACTACAAAAATGATTAACATAAATTGAATATTTACATGTATGAAGTCCCATAATCATAAAAATGGTTTCATTGGGTAAATATTTACTCATAAATAGTTTGTAAAGAAAAATTAAATTATCCTAAGAATATCCAATGGGATTGTCAAACTAGGTGTGTAGTAAGGCCCACTGTCATGTACCAGGCTACCCCAAGTCAAGCTCAGAACACCTTTTTCGAATTTATTACTCCTAGGTAAATCTATTCCAAAAACCACATCCACTTGTATTATCTAGACAAGGATATATTTTCTAGGAATACCCACATAATATCTACATTACCACAATTTTAATATGCTCTTATATACTTATCCTCCAATTCTATCTTATGGTTATAATCCCTAATCTAGGTTTTCTAAATCTTATTTCTAAGGTTTGAGCTAAACTTCCTTTAATAACAACTACAACACCCCAACCCTTGATTCCCAGATTCAGTGTATTATATTAATATATTGGCATGATTACAAGGAATTAAACTCAAATGGAATGATCTATTTAGTATCCTTTTAAAATATATTATATTAATGAACATTACAATACAATTCAAGATGTGATATTTAAAATTGATAATACTTTGAGAATGCCATTATTTTCCTATATTAAACCCCCATATATATCATAAATCACTTTTTGGAATCCTAGGAAAATAAAACATAAGAAAAGGCTACTCTTAGATGCTCATTAAGGTTAAAAAATATATCATAAGCTTTCATAAATAAGAATAAACTTTTAAGGAATGGTATAAAATTAAAACACAAGCCTTTAAAACATTATCTTCTATATAATATGGGAAGAATAAGTCAAATAACACCATTTTAACATTCACATGGATATTCTACTAGTTGAATAATAACACGAAATATCAATAACTAGTCTCATAATGATGGAATGCATAATGTCGGACATCATAACCATACTATTAGGGTCTCATTCTAAGACCATACATAAATATAATATTAAGGCCTTGTGTCAAGGCACTAGTTTGTCTCATAAGACCTACCAAAACATATAGGGGATATAGTGGCCCACTACCATCAGTTATTAAGTCTAGTGAATTCCTCATATGAAAAGGGTGAAACATGACATAAATATTCATATTAAAACTAGTATATGAAATGTTAATAATTTAACCATAAACTATGAAAAAATATCACATCTATAGTCAAACATATCATAAAACCTTTAATACAAAATTGAAGACCATATCATAATAAATCAACCTCAATTAAGCATAAAATATAACAATGTATTTTTACATAGATTAAAATAATCTAATGAAATAAATAAAAATATCTTTAGACAAATACCCCTTTTTATTTGAAATCATTTATTCAAAATACATGCACTTATAAAAGATAAAATTTAAAAATATATTTTTGAATTTAATTTCCCCATACCAATTTGATACTTTTGAAAGGAATTAACATTTTGAAACATTCAGTTATATATAAATAATTCCTTAAACCCATTTTGAAAACAAAGTCATTAATGAGAAATATTTAGAGGAATTAAATTTTAGATCATTTAAAACAATGTTCAAGTTGAAGTACCTCTTCCAAAAAACCTTAAAAATATTCTGATTGAAAACATTTGAATGAAATTAAAAATATACATAAATTATTCTTTATAATCATTTATATACATATAAATAAATATGTATGATAGAATCAAGAATATTAAAATTTAGAAAGGATTAATTATTTAAACATTCAAAGAGTCCCATAGCACTTTGAAAATTTAAATAATAATCCCAATATCTTCAAATGAATCGTTAAATTCCATAAAGATAAATATATTCCTGATAAAAAATATAATAGGGGTACTGCATACGCCACACATAATAAATAAGTGGTGAACATGACTTATATCTCATGAAAATTAAAAGTCAGATGAAAATATCTTTATTTAACTCATATACTCTCCGTATGTGTCTGAAACTTCTATATAATGGTTTTAAACATATTATAAAATTATAACAGAATAATAATAATTTTTATGGATTTATATTACACATTTATTAATAATTTCCATGTTAAAAAAACTTTTCGGGTAATAATCGCTTTCCTTATCGTCTGTGTTTTGACTTGTTTTTCTTGATTGCATTACATAGATCATAATTTAATTACTTAAATAATGTATAAAATTATTTACATATCATATATATTAATACTATAAATATATATAATATACTGATATCCGAAATGGAATACACTGTTCATGGAGACGGTATGTCCTACACACGCATGGACGTTGTTTCCGTTTTCTTATCGTATTGAATAGAAGTAAGTGAGTGAAATATATATACATATATATATATAAATAATTATAGTATAATTATTATGTAATATATTTCATAATTATTAATAATATATATTTTTATAATAATTCCTAAATGGTGATTGTGGAACACAAATCTCATCGCATTGTGGAGAAAGTAAGTTATACCTACGCACGAGTGCCGGTATCATTTCCTTAATGGTTAAATAGAAATTAATTGGATGGAATATTAATGTTACAGAAAAAATATCGTTTATATTAATTTTTTTACATTCTCTATATTCATCATTATACCTATATAAATAAAATTCACATGAAAAATAGTTTATAACACAGTGTATAAATGGTAAGATGTACGTACGCACACATGGTGATGTTATTTTTTGTGGGATGGGTAAATTGAGTTATATTTTTTCCCATAATAATAAAAAATATATGAATATATTAGATTATTTATTTATTACTTTATTATGGAAAAAATAGGTACAGGAAGTATAAGAATAAAAGAAATTCTAAAGAAGTGATAAAACAATTACCCCTTTTTTGGGTATCTCTTTTTGATTTGCAAAAAAAACTCCCTAGGATTGATTTCCTCCCAAATTATACCCTCTAAGATGTAGTGAGGGAATTTGGGATGGTAAAATATTAGGGTTTAGCCGAGAAAAATGAATTTGGGGGTGTGAATTAAGAGAAGGGTAAGTTCACTTTTATAAGAGAGGTATGGGGATCTTTTGGAAGATCTTAAAATATTAATTTACTATAAATTTATTTTCTTTATCAAAAAGCTCCAAATTGATTTATATAGAGGTTAATATGATTATCAGTCTAAATTATCTCAAAAAATAAATTTTATACATGCTTCGGTCATACATTTAACCTTATCTTTTTGATCTAAACCTTTGTTAAATAGTTTAACTCTTACCGTGTTTTCTTGTATATTTACACTATAGGGTTAATATAGTTTATATAAAATGACAAAATAACTCCAATTTGAAAATTTATGAAATATTTAATATTATAAAAATTAGTTAACTAAACCTGATATTTTTATGAATTTTATAACATTTAATAAAATATTATTTATTTTACAGTATCATTTATGTCAATTTGGATATTTTTCAATGTTTTCATTTTTAAAAATATCAAAACAACATGATAACTTCAAAAATATAAATAAAATATGTCTCTAAAATGTCTATTTTTTCTATTAAATTCATGTATGTCATTAATTAATTCAAATTATATTTATTTTAATATTTTTAATACCATTTAATTGATTCTTCCTTTAATAATTTAATTGCTTCATCATTATTGTGTCATAATTTAATTTAATTATTTATTTACTAAAATTATAAATAAATTAAAATTATGTATATAAACATTTAATCTTTATAAATAATATTTATTAGACTATATCACTTATATAACATTATATTATAAATGATATATTTATTAAAATATGAATATGTCATTTTTAACTCTTCTTTAAGTAAAATATAATAAACTTGTTAATCATACACAGGTGCCTTAAAAAGGATCATATTTTTTACCTAAGGTTTGTTTTGGTATAAACATACTTATACAATAAAATTAGAACAGGTTTTATGGTAATTTTATATTATTATATTGTTTTTTAACTTTAATTACCATATTTAGCTTTAACTGTGGTAAATAAAATTAAAAAGTTACTGTTCACCAAAAATATTGATCCTATTAGACCACATTTTTCAAAATTATTACAAAAATGTATATTTTATTTTTAAAATTAAATTTTAATAAGTGGTAAAATTATTTTTAACACTAATCTACAAATGTAGCTATAAGGTAAAAAAAGACATTAAAAAAGTTCAATGAATTTTTATATCTAATTCTGTTATAAAAATGATTACAATGACTTAAATTGGGTAAATATATGAATTATTTATCTATTTTTACTTCAAAATAAATTTAAAAAATATAATTATTTAAATGAAAAATTCGTTTTTTAACAATTATATAGTATTTTCAGTATTTGTCAAAAATTTATTGTTTTTAAAAAAATACAAAAAATTAATCCTACAATAATTGTGATATTTTGAATTTAAAAATGAAACCTATTTTACCTAATTGAATTTAAAATATTTTACAAAATTAATTTTATTATTTGTTACAAAAAGTACATAAAAATTATTTCCTTTAAGAAAATAGTATTTTTTAAACATATAACTATTTTACCGAAACTTATAAATTTCATTATAAATATGTTTTGTTTATGTGAAAACATTATAAATAAAATTTAAAAATTATTTATTACTATTTATATTACTCTATTTAATATATACACACCAAATATAATTTTTATTATTATGCCACTTTAAGGAAGAAGTGGGAAACCAGGGTTCACAAAACAAGGGTACCGCTACGTGCTGAAAGAGCTTACAAATTTATTAAACAAAATACTGTGATTATTAGAATTAGACAATCTATATAATTACAGTGAAAAGTACTAACTGGGATGTCCATATCCATGTTGATTAGCTCTTCAAGGTGAGTAGCCATTCTATCCATTGTTTGTATGAATTCCTCTGAGTTTATTATACCTTGGTTGAAGCCACGTGCCAGTATTCGGTCTTGTTTGCCAAACCACGCCTCTTGCTCCTCCTTGGCGTTAACCTGCAGTCTTCTTTCATATATTCTTTCGATCTCCTCTTTTGAAGAATTTACCCTAACCTCTTTTTCAAGAATTTCTTCATTGGAATGGAGGAGGAGCATCAAGAACTCCCCTTCCTCTTTCTCAACTATTCCAGTTTTCCCTTTCTGCTCGCCACCTTCCCCATTCTGAGCAGTCTTGCCTTCCTTTTTTCCACCTTTCTTAGCCAACCTAGTTTCCATAGGTTTAGGAAAGTGTGAATAATATTTGCATCCCATTGGTTTTTTCCCCTTTACCACAATACATTTCCTTGAGTCTCTATTTCCTTTTTTCCCTTTATTCCTTCTAGGGCTGTGAAGACCTTTCCCTTGAATTCTTTCCAAACTGTCCACTGATAATTGGCTATAGTTTTCATCGCCTGAATCTTCTTCCTCTTGATCAAGTGTTGGTCCTTGGACATCCAGACCTTCAAAGCGGTTTCCCAACTCGACCATTAGGCCTTCTTTGGAAGGACTCTATCTGACCAGCGCCTTCGCCTTGCCTGTTTTAGGGCCCTTCATCTTCCACTTACTCAAAGTCTACATATGGGAAGAGAGTTCTATAGTGGAACTTTTAGGGTCCAATGGACCCAATACTCCCACTTCACCCTACCTCCCTTGTGCCTGATATGCAATTGCATCAGATGCCTCCTATAAAAATCTAGAAACCGCAACTCCCTTCATTGCAAAGGGAGGCATATTCTGGAAACCGACTTTACGACAGAATTTGGAAAATTCATGACCTGTTTGAAAGCAACAAAAATAGAAAGGTGTATAAAACACTCTCAATGTTGTTTCACATAGACTCAATGTTGCGTGTTACGCAAACCAAGTTAGTGTTGCGTGCAACACAAGTTCTTGATGATGGCGTACCATGAAATATTGGGGTGTTACAAATTCTAATTAAAATTTTATAAAAAAATAAAGGTGTATGAAACACTCTCAAATAAAGTTTTCAATTATCACATGTATTTTTAATCTTTCAACCTATTTTATGATGTCATGTATTTATATTTTTTTATTTCTCACGGATTGTCTATTGTCTCATTTAATTAAATTCTCATCTAAAAAGTCTATCTATTTTTTTATGTAACATTATATGTGTCTATGAATCTTTTATTTATCACACAAATATTTCTTGATTATTATTATTTTTTAAATTTTTTTTATAATTATCCATCTTTTGTACCTAAAACAAAAATACCAATTTATCCTCATTGTTCAAGGTGAACACTAATTGTGATTCATGGGGTAATCTAAGATATTCAGTGTAGGGTGACATAATTAATACTATTTAGTGATTTATTAAGCGTATATTAACCCACTTTATTCTCATTTATATAGCCTTTAGTGTAGAACTCTTACTGTTTATCCATTCTACATTATATGAAAGTCCATTTGGATTAAAAATTAATTTGATGGAATCTGATTTCATGTATTATGTAAAAATTACTAATACAAGATCAAATATTGTCACATATTTGATTTATAGATCTTGGTATGAGTGTGTCAATTAACTAATATGTATTAAATACTTATCCTCACACACTTAGAGGGAGAGAAACATGGTTGATGATGCACTATTAATGAATGTTGTTGAGGGGTACGAATAAGTTTTTTCATTTAGTAATTATTATATTATTTAACATTTGAATGAATATATTATAATATTTGATATTTACACTATTCTATAACTGATTATCATGTGACCACTAAATATTTTTTTATAAATTTATAAGTTTGGGCCTCTCCAGTCCATTATCCCCACCATTTACTATTATAGTTATTATTATTATTATTTTATAAAAAATTGTCAAAGTGATTCGGTATTGGGTTTAAATATGATAGAAAATGGTACTAATCAATGTCCTTCCATTTAATATGTTAATTTATCATGGGAGGTAGGGAAAATTTATTGGATTGGTGAAATATCTATCTTAATGTATGAAGGTAGGTGTATAGTCTATCCTATTGTTTCCATGTGTTTGAGTTGGTGACAAACTGGTTATTGTTTTATACAATTATGTGGGAGGGATGTATCCGTATAGTTATGGTTATTGGTATTCAGTTGATGTGCAGTCTTAAAAAATAATAAATTAAAAAATATTTAAAAGAAATAATGTGTAGTGTTAGTAGGATATTTTTATATTATGGTTTGATGATGTTGTGATAAAGGGGTAAATGGATATGTATGTGTTGTTTTGGGTGAATCATACAAAATATCATCTAATTTGATATCTCAAATTCCAGATATATTTACGGGTGGGTATATTATAGTAACATGAAAGAGGTGTACTGAGTTTTTTCCTTGGGTTTAAATATGGTTTTCCTAGCTCAGGGGGTGCGACGTGGCTCGTTAAGGGGTGTTTAAAGTGTGACTATATAATTTATAGAATTTTTAAGCATTAATATCAAATATAGATTATTACTATGTTATTGTTTTTTGTTCCAATTTTTTTTTAATTAATATTATTTTTTTTAATGTGAGAGTATATGGATATTAGGTTCAATTTATTTGAATAGGGATTCCATGTAATCATGTTTCTTAGTGGATTTTGATCTATTTTTTGGTTTATATATCCCTATAATCTTATATATGGTAGTTTCAAAAATTAATTATAACTCAAGAACAATATGAAATGTTTTAGTAATCTATAATGAATCTTCATTCATAAAATCACTAAAGAAATATTCAAACTTGGAATAAAAGTATTTGAGCATAGGGGATATAATGGATTCCCTAATTAATAAATTACAATATGGTACAGTTGTATTTTAGTGAATCCTAAAACATTAAAACTAATGTTTCATATATTCATGATATCATTTTATGATACGATTTTTCTATAGAAAAAATATAAGCAATGAAACTTAAAGGGTCCTAGGATCAAATTATAATAGTTTTGTTTTCTATTAGAGTGGAAATGAATTTGAATAGACAAGGAATGCTATATTTTGTATTTCACTCACTATATGATAATATACATGGAAATATATAGTGTAAAAATAATCATAAAATATGAACTTTTCTCTTAACTAAATGAAATTAATTCATTAATCACTATATATAAAAACACTTAAATTAAGAAATATTTTTTTTTAGATTTGGTTTTTTTGAAACCATAAATTATTAAGAATATTTCCTACTATATTGAAGTTGTTTTTATTGTGGATGAAGATATATTTTATGGTATGTATGGTTATTATGATAGAATCTTGTGGGATTCCTACATAAATTATAAACATTCAAATGTAATTACAATAATTGAAAATGGGATGGAACTCAAGGTGAATGCAGAGTATGAATATATCCAACCATTTTAATGTTTTTCAAATGATCATGGGTATTATAATTAAGAATATAGTGTTTTTAAATTTATTAAATTTAATAATAAATATTATCACATAGTTAATACTTAGAATAAAAAATATTCTTTGAAGTAAGTGGATAGAAAATATGAGAAGGGAGAATCCTCAATGATGTTGAATGGGAAAAATTCTCATGTGGAGAAAGGTGAACCTATTGGAGTCTTGGGGGAAAATATTCCAAAAGTTTACTTATAATTGGGCACTAATGAAAAAGGGTAATATAATAGGCTTTGTTAAATGGAAATAGATCCAAGTGTGTCTTTATAAGAAAAAAAATTTTATACAATGAATTAGTCCATAGATAGCAGTGGAAATATAAAATGAGTTAAAAATGATTATAAAGATGTAATTATTGGTAAAATCAATTTTGGGATATATTGATTCATTAAGTAATAGATTGACTCATTATATTAATGTAATTAAATGGTTTAGGTAGAGGAAGAAGAGATGATAAAATGAAATGGTACATATAATGGGAAATAATAAATTCATTAGGCTTTCGAAGAGGTAAATCCGGAGAATCCTGATATGAATTCAAAAATCTAGGATGATATAGATAATTTTCAAGGAATATATATTTAAGATATAGATAGGGGTACATAAATTAGGGAGGATAAGAATAATGGTAGAACCAAGGGATTTAATAGTAAATAACTAACAAGATCTAGTAGAAGGAAGTCCAATAACAAAAATTATTGATATACATTTTTTAAATTAATTCTATAGTTTAGAAAACTACTGAATTATTAAAACCATTAATCATTTAATAAATTAAAATAACCTCTTAAAATTGGTATATTTTATTTTTTGGTTCATTTTGATATATTAAAAGGTTTTTTTTTTTGAATGATAAGGTTAGAATGGGGTGGGTATTAAAAAACAAGCTCACTAATAGAACCCCACTGATCCCTTACATTAAGGAAATTGATATGTGTATCTAGCATTCATACTTTATATCTAATAATCAAAATAAATTGTTTTTTGATTAAATTAATGTATGGTTTTCCATTTATTATGAATTCTGTTGTTCTAATGTATATAGGGAACCATGGGATAATATATTTCTATATATTTTTCCCTTTTATGGCTCTTTGATCATTATTGATCAGTTCAATAAATTCCTTGATAGATAAAAATGTATTGTAACTGTATGGGTTTTCACTGTGGAATCACACTATTCATGCACATAATTTGATTCCATCTCTAATTTTATTATATTATTGTAAAAATTAATAATTAAATGATATTTTTCAATTGATTAATTGATCACCTAAATATGTTTTAAGAAGGAATATGATTTCTTCACATAAAAGATAAAATATTAAATTCTTTATTAATAGAGTATCACTTTTAAAAATTAAATTTATTTATTGGACTTGAAAATATATTTTGGTAATTTTAGGATGTTTTTTTATTTTTCCATTGGTGGGGAGAATTTTGAAAAAAAATTATAAAAAATTTTATTTTAGATATAAATTATTTCAAAAATTTCACATCTATATATTTTATTATTTTAGATATAAGCTTGGGATTTTAGGAAGGATACCATTTCCAAGATGTAATCTCCTATGGAAGGATTCTTCTCTAGATAATGAAAAATTAATTTAGTAATGGTTTATAATGATTATTACAACAAATAATTTATGGAATAAATTTTTTTATTATATTTTTACTTCCTCTTTCCAAAACATGACAAGAAACTAATGCATTTTATTCTCTTGTTCATTATGGTCGGAATGGTATAATAATCTAATAAGTTAGATTCAATTATAATGAGATAAGTATATAAAAAATTGGATTAAAATTCTTTCTATCAATTTAGATGACCAATTTTTTAATTTCTAAAAATATATTTATGTCTTTATAATATGTAATTTAATTAATCTAATTATTTTTGATACAATGAAATCTAATACAATTATTTTTGAGAAAAATTATAGAGGATTTATAGGGATAATTTGAATGAGCACTTTATTTATTTTTCATTAGGATATTCCATAAATACTAATATATATCAATAGATAGATATCTATGATATATATTTAATGTATAATATATCACCACAATTAGAGCTATATTTGTGATAAAAATAGAGGGTGTAATTACTGAAATTTTAACTAATCTCATTGAGTTGAATTACATAGTGAATGGTTTTTGGAAAAATGAAATCATATATGGGAAACTTTTATATATGGTATCTTATAGTTAAATTAAATAAAAAAAGCACAAACTCCATCATTGGTTTGACCATTATTAGTGGTCATCAAATAGGTGGTGATGATAATGAATCCATCAGAGGTGATGTGGAAGAATATAGGTCATCCAATCTCTAATTAGATTCACATTAGTAGGTGACATAACATCATGAGGATATAGAAGAGATTCATTTTTAGGGAAAAAATAGTTGTTTTATAATTTTTAAAATAAAATTCCATGAATCTCATAGACATAGTGGTGTTGGGGGAGTGGGCCTTTATATAGTATGATCTATGTTAATAATGGTCATTTAATATTCTTATTTGATAGTTGCAAGAAAATGAAGGAAAGAATAATATTGGGAATAAATGGGACAATGAATATAATCTGGTAATATGATTGAATGGTTAATTATATAGTGAAATTTCCCATTTGTGTGTTGCGTAGGAGATTCATGCAGTGTTGAAAAATCACACCCATTATAGGCATAAACTTACCATGTTCTATAGGGCTGTGAGAAATCTTAGTTTTTGACTTAAAAATTATTATTGCACTCTTATACAAATTGGAATCCTACTAGTAACGTTTTTTTGGTATTGTGATGATACATGATAGAAAAATTAATTAAAATTTTAATTATTAAACTCAAAAAATAATTAATAATAAATAATTAAAATAAAAATTCTGGAGATAACTAAACTTATTAATAAATAGTGGGTTTATCAATTTAATATTAATTTAATGAAGGTCATAGACATAATTGTATGTGATTTGTTGATTAGTGGTTAAATTTTTTCATTTTTAATTACATCAGATATTACCATTAGTGAAAAATAATAATTATATACGTTTTAATATAATGGAAATTAAAATAGGATCATTAAAAAATTATGAAGAAGGGGTAAATCCTTAAAGAAGATGTATATTAAGATATTATGATAGTATAATAATTATCATAAAATGATAAACACTATAATTTAATGAAATCCATAAATTTTTTAATAATTTATATTATTTTATTTTAGTGATACAAAATATGATAAAATTTTATTTTAAAATAAATTTATTTTAAATGAGGATCACATGTCTAATAGAGAGGATATAAATAATTTAATGATGTAATGAAAATTAATAGGTATAAAATGTATTTAAAAGATGAATATTATCAGAATGAGTATGGTGATGAATAGAAAAATGCTAGAGGGAGTAAATTACATGATAATATAGTAATGTTTAGTATAATTTGTGATTACATTAAATTTGTTTTCCTAAATGAAGTTTAATTTAGTAACCAAGGAAATTTACATTTATCGATTAATATATTGATATATAATTTTTTAGTATAAATAATTGTTGTTAGATATTTTAGAATATTATTTTTTTCATTAAGAAAAATACAATAATTTATTTTTATTATTTTTATTATGGAATATCAACGATAAAGAATTTTTACCAAAATATCGAGATCTAATTTTATTTAATTGTTTATACATAATGAATGACCAATAATTACTGAAAATAAAATGTTAAATGGTGTCATCAATTCAAATGTATAGGATATTTTAATCTATTTTTATAAATATTCAAATATTTACGATAATATTTGAGGGATATAATGGAAGTGAATCTTGTTAATTTGGATGATGTAGATGTAACTCCATCTATGTAAATAATTATCTATATTGTTGTAAAATGAATAATTTTATAATTCAATAATATATTTTTTCTTATTTAAATTATTACTGATAGATTCCAGTGTGAAAAGTATGTGGAAATCCATTTAGGATTTTATGAAATATTATGTCTATCATGTAGAAGGTCTCTTGTTACTGATAAGGTTACCCTTGATCGTGAATAAGGGGATTATTTCATGTACTCATCTACATATAGATGTGATGAAACTTATGATGAATAAATATAAATGAAAATGAGATGTTATTACACACACCCTTTGTATAGGGATAAAGTGAATAAATTTTTATCCTTTCCTTATAACCCAATAATATGGGAAGTAAAAAGTGATGACACAAACAGATATATATATATATATATATATATATGGTCTAACTCACCCATAGTTCTGGGATGAGAAAGAAAATATATATTCTAAGATATATTTTTATATGGTTGATTTCTGTAGCATCATTATCATATGATATATTAAGAAGGATAGATCCATTAACATCGATGATATGTGAATGTAATGGATGATATTTCAATTAACTGTTTACACTATTTCACTCACAAAAACTCTAGAATTTATGTATATGATGATGATGTAAATAATATTTCTTCTCAAACCTAAAATACTAGGTTTGGAATAATCACATATATATATATATATCTGTGTGTCTGTGTGTAGTTATAGATATTTTCATTTTATTTATAATTAAGATATGAAGTGAAGTATATGGATATGAGTATTTCCTCTATCATCTCAATGATGCGAGGAGACATTATTACCTCCAACATCATTATTGGTCTATATATTATGACTCATTAGTAGGTAAATATGTGAATTGATGTGATATTATATAATTATTTTATGATTTTATTTAAATTTCATGACTGCTATCCACATATGGGTTGGATGAGTTCAAGCATCTAGGATATATCCGGATCATATAGTTATGGATGTATCCACGTTGTTCTTTTATATGGGAGGTATATAACTTTGATTTATGATATCCTCATGACACTCTAAAAAGGGGTAATATATGTGGGCTCGTTTCATAATCTTTTATATCGAAGTGTGAATATAATATTTAATTAAACACTGTTATTTTAAGAGTTAGAAAAAAAAGTGAGATATGAGTTTCTTAATAAAGATTGATCATGGGTAATTTCATTTAAAATTATGTTTTTATGTATTTTTTTGTTTAATTTTTTTTATTATGGATCCATGATGATAATATATATTTATACTATCAATTATCTTATTGGGAAAACAAATACTTGGTTTTTCCACCCATATAGGTGAAGATGGATTCTGTATTCTCTATGCGCATACACATCAGTAGATTGGTATGACAGATCAATATAGAGGTTGAATATTTATTGTTATTGACACCTCATAAAGTATAATTTTTTTATGACTTGTGTAATCATGTCATTTGTATTTATGATTACATCTATTTAGGGTGTGTTAGTTGTATCAATTTATTTCATTTATATCATATTACATTATTGAATGATTTTTTCATTTTATATTCATGTTTTATATTTTACATGATTTGATTCATTTATATCTTGTGGGATGGTGTTTCATGTTAGCTGGTGTCCAAATTTTTTTAGAGGTATTTCCTCTCATCGTTTTATTCTTATATTATAGAACAAGTTCCTAAAATCTTGATTACTTGGGGTGGTCATAGGGTTCTTTTAATATTTTTATTTTGAGATATAATATATTTCATTAGGTTTATTAGGTTATACTTCATTAGTAGTGAAAAATGTGGATAAATTGATATATATTTTACTAGGTGTATCTAAAACACTCTAGTTCAAATAGTGATAATAGAGGAAATTTCAATGGTTATAGGTAGCCATTATTTTACTGATTATGAATCTTGATGATTAAATATCACTAAGACCATAATATATGTACTAGTATTATAATGGAGGAAAAATTCTATATATAATCTAAAGTCATTATTTTTTATTTTCTGATTGATTTTATTTTATTGACAAAACTTTCACATAATATAAAATCATGGGATAACTGTAAAACCCCAAGATTTTATGATAAATGTTATTCCTAATTTATTTGATATCTTATTTTGTACGCTTCACCAAGATTATCTTGCGCTATACGCAACATCGTATTATCTTGTATTATACACAACAATATTCTTGGCGTGTGTTGCACACAATTTCAAGTTCTTTCGAATAAAATTCATTTTACACAACACCGAGTATTGATTTTGATCTATGTTTAAATGAACTATGTTTTGATTATGTTATATGAAACACCAAAAGTAATATTTCACTACACACAACCCTGACTTGGCTTTCAATACATGCAAGAGCGACCTTCCTCAATAGCATATTTGGAACACAATACCGAGTTTCACTAAACAATGATATATTGTTATAATATTATTATGAATTATCCGTTATGAGTAGTATTAACTACATTTTTAATTTTATAACATTATTATTCATCTTATACATTTTCTAGAACATTGTATTAGAACAAAATAAATTTTTTGGTAAAATAAGTATTTTTCAAAAATTGTAGTTTTGTCGCCTTTTGATGGAGCACCCATTTTAAATCTAGTTTTTGAAATTTTTATAAGTTCAGTTTGAAAAATTTAACTTCTTCTATATAATTAAGATATAAAAATTTACTTGGGAAAATTTTTTGGTATTTTTTTGATAAGTTTCTTATTTTGATGAATAGTAAAAATACGCTAAATTGTAATTAAAAACAAATTTTTTAATAAAGATAATTTATATGGTTAAATTATAATATTGAATGGTTTTAAAGTATAAATAGTATATATTTTTACCATTTAATAAAATTTATGTCATTATCATTAATTTTACATTGAATTCAGAGTTAAAAACATTTCAATCTTTTGCAATGTTTATAACCAAACCCCATTTTTTCGACAACAGAATTAATTTTAAATTAATTAGTACATATTCTGTGTCTTGAATTTTTAAAAATGGATTCCATATTTGGAATTAGGAGATTCAAATTGATTTAATAGATAACTTTTATTTTTAGGCATTATGAATAGTAACTACGGTAAATTTTATTTACCACATTTAAAGGTAAATCAGGTAAGTAAGGGTAAACATAATACTATAAAATTACCCTAACACCTTCCAAAATTATATTAGATGAATAAAAGTAGACTCATATCACCTAAGGGTATGAATAGATTCATTTTATGGACTTTTGACCTTGAAAAGTATGTAATTATTATTAAAACCAAAGAAAGTGACAACATGTCACTCTCTTATATCTTATAAGTGTAATAATTTTAATTTTGTGACAAACTTCATAAAACTTCAAACATAAATAGTCTCCAGAAATAAAATAGAATTATCTAAATCATGTAGATTTATTTATAATTTTTAGGGATTAAATAATCATCATCAATGATGACACAATAGTGATATAGAAATTATATTACGGATAGAAATATCAAATAAATGGTTTTAAAAATATTAAAATAAATATTAAATGAACTATTTAATGTGATCAAAAAAATTTATAGATAAATATGTCTTATTATTAATCTATTAAATATTTTGTTTCAAATATATCCTCTGTGTGGATTTTATTTAAATTCAAATAAATTAATAGTGTCAAAATTGACACTATTGTTATTTTATAAAAATTACATATTATTAAATTGCTTAAAAATTAAAAAATATATTTAAAAATTATAAATTGAAATTTATATGGTTTAAAATTTCATAAAGTATCCAATTATGGAAAATTCACAACACATAAGTAATTAACAATTTAAAATTTAGAATATTATTACCACAAATAAAATTAAATATATTAAATAAGGATAAATCAAGTTGATAAGGTTTTAAATAAATTCCCAACATGTCTAAATTTTATTGTATGATTATATTACAACCTTACCTCATCTAATATTCAGATTTGAGTCATTTTTTGAGGTTTTTACGTGGGGTTAGAGTTTAATATTAATTAATATTTAAGAGGTTTCCAAAAGTGTCCCTCTTCTCTCTTATAAAAGGGCACCTCCTCCTTCTCTTTTTCACAACATTTTGAGCCTTCAATATCAGGTTAACGCTATCAATTTATCTTCTCCACTTCCCTAGAAACATACTAGAGGTCATGGTCTTCTTAAAAGACCAACTTTAGTGCCCTAAGATGAGGTTAAGAAGAGGCGTGTGGAAGAAGAGGTAATATCCTTTATTGATTCTTTCAAATTTATTTCTTCTTCTACTTCCTCTTATTTATTTGTTTCATTATAAATTAATGACATAAGTATTAATTATATACTGATATGTTATTATAAATATGAAAAAACACTATTTCATCTTCTATCCACCCTATAGACAACGAAATCACTGCACGTGCGTACTTAAGGAATAATGTCTCCACACCATGGTGTAATTTGTTTTTCCACCACCACCTTACTTGGATGGTATAATGGTGGAAATAATAACTATATATTATTATTATTATGACATAATTCTAATTATGATATATTATATCATCCACTCCAATTCCATTCAATAATTTTGGGAACAATATCATCGCTCGTGTGTACATACGAATTACCGTCTCCACGATGCGATGAGATTCATTCTCCATGTTAACCATTCAAGAATGATTAAAAAGTATATATAATAAAAAATAATGAAATATATAACATAATAATGCTACTGGATTTATGTAGATATATATATTCCATCTTCTTACTTCCATTCAATTCAACAAGGAAATGAAAACAGCGTTCATGCGTACAAAAGGCCTACGGTCTCCATGAACGGTGTGTTTCATTTCATTTATCTATATATTATATAAATATATACTGAATATATATGATATATAAATCATTTTTTACATTCTATAATTATGTAAATCCTGATATATGTAATAATAATATCAATAACAACAAGTCCAAACACGTACGATAAATGAAACGATTGTTACCCAAAATGTTGCTTTAACATCGAATTGACAAAGAAACGGGTAATATAAAGACCTAAGTGAATCATATATGATATAATAAATATTATTATGGTTCTGTTACAAGTTAATAATATGTTTAAACCCACTATACAAGAGTTTTAGACACATATAGAAGAAATTGGACACAAGGTAAGGGATTATTTCGTCTCACTTTTATTTCTATGAGACATATACCTTAATCACCATCTATTTATTTTATATGGTTTTTATGCTTCCCATGAATGTTTTATGATTTTTATTATTAAGGATATGATATTTACATATTCGTGTAATTTTCTTTATTTTATGACACATATGATTCCATCAATCAAAAATGGTAAGGGATAATTATTCCTATCTCATTCTTAACTGAGATTGTTTATTCGTAAATATTTACTGGGGTTATATTTATCATCCATGTTCATGTTTTATAAAAATGTTTTCATGTGTTTTTAAAGTCCTTTTTACCCATTTTTTACTTTTACTACATGGTATGTAAGGAATCTTTATTTTTTTTTACATTAAGAGGTACTTTTTGACTTTTCCGGCAAAAGTACGAGGAGAATGTTTCTGTTTAACTTGTACGGCATGAAGGAATTTTTACGGTTTCATAATGTCTTATTTTTATGAATCTTACTGTACAATATTTCATGATTATTTTCAAAAAACCCCTTTTCTTTTAAAATTGCATGGAATTTTGAGAAAATAAAATGATTTGAAAGAAGAAATGATATTTTCCTCAATAATTCATTTCTACTGTTTTATCAAAAATATTTTCCATATAAGATGACATTATTTAATATGTTTATGTTTCAAGTATAATATCTCTATTATTTACATGATTTTAATTTTTCTTATGATAAAATTATATCTGTTTGTTTTGTATGGATTGTGTTATGATGGGATGATGTCTATGAAACCCATTTAATTCTTTGGGTTATGATGAATAGTTTATGTTAATTTTGTGGCACACGTAAGAATGATTTCATTATGAGATGGGTGGGACCTATATCTCCCTCTAATGGATTGGGTAAAGATTTATATCTCATGAGATAGACATGACTGGAATGACAAGTAAATTTGGTTCAGTAATACAGGGATGGAATGGCAAGTAAACCCGGTTCAATAATGGACTTTGTCCACTATAATGGTCTTGGAAGTAATGCCTTGGCTACTATGGAAATCATATCATGTGCTTAATGGTTTGAAAAAATTTCATGTTTTATTCCCATGTTATTTATCATGATTAATGTTCCTTTATGATCTATGCCTTATGTACTGCCATGATTTATTTCACGATTCAAGATTTTTATGTTTAAACTTTATGTTCATGTTTTGAAGTTCAAATGTATTTTTTTTTATGTTCTCCATATTTACCCTTACTGATAATTTGAGTTCACCCTTTATATGTTTAATTTTATCCAATATTTTAAGAAATGTTTTAGGTAAGGAAACAAAAAAGGTAAGATCTTTAAGGGAGATGTTGAAGATCTTCCACCATGATTAAAAGATTATGTTTTGAGTTTCCAAAGACACTAAACTAATACAGTCTTTGGGAATTTGTTTGTGTCATGTATTAAGTATTCTGAAAAAGTAATGTAATGTCTATGTATGTAAAGTTATGGGTCTGTACAGTTGGTATCAGAGTGAAGGTTTAGTTAACCTTTGGAAACTAGGATGCGAAAACTTTAGTGATATCCCTAGAGATATTTCTAAGGTATGTCTAGGGATGTCCCTAAGGTTAAGTATAAGTATAAGTTATAGTCCTAGAATTATGGTAATGATCATATAATTAAACCTAATATTTTATATATTGAAGGTACTCCCACTTTATTTTGTTGTTTACTTAGCATGATTTTTTCGTCTCACACTATTCTTTTTGGGTTTTAGACGATGGCTGGAACCTGAACGAACCGTGTTGATCAATGTAATAGGAAATGCAATTATTGTCCTCCTAAACAAACCAATGTTATGGGAGATGGAGTGAACAATCTTATTTATATACTTACACAGGCTATGAATCATTCTGGACTCCCAAATGTGCAGAGAGGGGAACAATATTCTATTGAGTCCTTCATAAGGCAACGTCCACCTTCTTTCAATGGGTCTTCTGATCCACTTATTACTGAACAATGGATCAGTACCATTAAAAATATATTTTCCATACTTCAATGTTCAGAACATGAAAAAGTAATTTTGGTAGTTTACTGTTTAGATGGTGAAGCAGACCAGTGGTGAACTCTAATTAAGAATACAACGCCCCAATATTAAATTGAATCCATGGAATGGTACGAGTTCAAGAACTTGTTTATCAATAAGTACATCCCTCGTATTCTTAGAACAAAGATTGAAAGGAGTTCCTTGAGATTAAGAAAAAAGATGATGAATCTATTGGTCTATACGAGGTGAATTTTACAAGGCTTGCAAGGTATGCATTTGGCTTTATCATCCAACCTAAAAGTAAAGTTGATCGATTCTTCAGTGGCTTAAAACCAAGTCTTCCAAGGGAATTAGCTATAAGAGACTTCAGTAGATATGAAGAAATTGTGCGATGTGCTATCAAGCTAGAACTAGAAGTTAGTGTTACATATCCATCTCATGGTTTTGACAAAAAAATAATGATAGAGTTCAAGGAAAAATCTCAAAACTATGGTGAAAAGAGGACAAATGTTTTGTTATTCTCAAAGTGTGGAAAGAAACAAGTTGGATATTGTCTTAAAGGGACTAGAAAATGTTTTAAGTGTGGAAAAAAGTTCATCGAGTGGCTGAGTTTCGAAGTAATGGGAAAAAGGTAGCTAGTGATGTGAATAGAGAAAAGACTACAGAGAATGCACCACCAATAAATAAATGCTACATGTTCAAGGAAATGGGGAATTATTCTAACCAATGGCCTAATACAAGGTTTAATGATGATCAACATCATCAACCTCTTAAGGAAAAGGACAAAGGTAAGTCACATGCGATCACTATTGGTGATGTTGAGTATGAAAATGAAGTGGTGGAATGATTAAGTGTTTATGTAACAGGATTCCCAAATAGCGTTTTAAAATCTCATTTATAGTATCATGGAATATTGAAATATCAATGTATGGGTTTTAAATAATTGTATGGTACTGGTAACCATGAAAAGTGATTGAAATATTTATGGAAAACAGATGATATGCGCATAATGAAGGGATCAGGAGAAAATAATATGTTTGATAGTATTAATGAGCTCATGACTGATATGAGGACAAAGTAATATCATGGTTTGAGTGTATCGAAATTTTGGGATTTTGGTATGTGGAAAGAGTTAACAGCATTCATGATTACACTAATGTTATATGGTAATTCATGTTTCAATAGAATACATGATTAAGGTATTCACATGTTTGAAATATGACCAACAAGATATATCTTATGCTATATGGGGGATAAATGATGGTATTCATGTGCTTCTTATATGACCTTTCTAGTAATCGTTCTCTTTATACTATGAGTTTGGAAAGAAGTATTCTAGATAAGTCTTAAGGTTGGAATGAATTAAGTTTGACATCAGATAGTATTGATTATGCTTATAACTTTTTACGATTTTATTTTTGAAATGTTATAATAGTATAATTTTAGAAAAAGGACAACCCATAGATTGGTGACAACCTGTCACGTCGAACAAGGATATGGGAATCGAACCCACAACCGAAGTGCGACATGCCTTTATTGCCTACCTCTGGCCTACAATAAGTCCCTGGTTAGTAGAAACTAGTTTTATTTTATTAAGCGGCATGATATATGAAGTATAAGTCCATTTTTGGAACTATATACGATTAATCTCACCATAGATGGACTTATGTATATAAGTTTGGATAAACTTATGTTTGATATAGATGAATGACCTATCATTCTATCGTATGATCTAATAACACTTAATTGAAGACAAATTCAACTTCATTTATTTAAGAGATGAAGTGGAAATTGTTCAAGGCACGAACAACAGTGAGATTGTACCAAAATCAAGTAAGTATTTCTTTTAATTCAAAAATTCTTCAACATTAGGGAAATGATCTTGAAAACCAAAAATTTTGTCCTAGTGCCCTCATATCTGATGAATCATATGGTACCTCATATCATCACAAATTTATGGCGTTGTGATTGTTGGCTTTTTCATAGCCATGTCATCTCCCACTCCTCATCAGAAATTGATGGTTAGATTTCTCTTCCATATCCATGTTTTCACCTTTGTTATCCTATGGGGAAACCCAGTGCTGAGTTACTTTGGGTTACCATTATGATATTAACCTTATTTTTTAAAATTAATTTTTAGTATTCCTTTTTACGATGTGGGTTTCTATGAAAAAAACTTTCAAGTGGTCAATGATTTATAACCCCGACAAATTTCAAGGGAAAAATTAATTTTAAGGGGGGTAGAATGTAACACCCCAAGATTTTAAAAGAAATATTATTTTTAATTTATTTATATTTCTTGTGTTGTATGCTTCACCAAGATTATCTTGTGCTATACTCAACACCGTATTAGCTTGTAGTATACGCAACAATATTTTTCGCTTGTGTTGCACACAATTTCAAGTTCTTTCAAATAAAATTCAATTTACACAACACCGAGTATATATTTTGATCTATGTATAAATAAACCATGTTTTTATTATGTTATATGAAACACCAAAGTAATATTTCACTACATGGAACCCTGACTTGGCTTGCATTACACGCAATAGAAACCTTCCTCGATAGCGTGTGGTGTACTCAATACCGAGTTTCACTAAACAAGGATATATTTTTATAATATTATTATGAATTAGCCTTTATGAATATTATTAACTACATTTTTAATTTAATAAAATTATTATTCATCTTACACATTTTCTATAACATGGTATGAGAATAAAATAAATTTTTTTCTAAAATAAGTATTTTTCAAAAATTGTAGTTTTTTCGCCTTTTGATGGCACACCCATTTTAAATATAGTTTTTGACATTTTTATAAGTTCAATTTGAAAAAACAAAATTCTTCCTTAGAATCAGGATATAAAAATTTACTTTGGATAAATGTTTGGTATTTTTCTGATAAGTTTCTTATTTTGATGATTAGTAAAAATACGCTAAATTTTAATTAAAAATAAATTTTTTCATCAAGATAATTTATATGGTTAAATTATAATATTGAATGGTTTTAAAGTATAAATAGAATATATTTTTACCATTTAATATCATTTATATCATTATCATTAATTTTACATTTAATTCATAGGTAAAAACATTTCAATCTTTTGCAATGTTTTAAACCAAAACCCGTTTTTTTACAACGGGATTAAATTTAAATTAATTACTGAATCTTCTGTGTTTTGAAATTGTAAAAATGGATTCCATACTTTGAATCAGGATGTTCAAATTGATTAAATAGAGAAATTTTATTTTTAGGCATTATGAATACTAACTACGGTAAATTTTATTTACCATAGTTAATGGTAAATCGGGTAATTAAGGGTAAAAATAATATTATAAAATTACCCCAACACCTGCCAAAATTATATTGAATGAATAAAAGTAGACCCATATCACCTAAGGGTCATAATAGATTCATTTCAGGGACTTTTGACCATGAAAAGGATGTAATTATTATTAAAATCAAAGAAAGTGAGAACATGTCACTCCTTTATATCTTATAAGTGTAATAATTTTAATTTAGTGATAAAATTCATAAAACATAAAAAATAAATAGTATCCAGAAATATAATAAAATTATTTACACCATGTGAATTTATTTATAATTTTTATGGGTTAAATAGTTATCATTACTGATGACACAATATTTATATTGAAATTATTTTATTGATTGAGATATCAAATAAATGGTATTAAAAATATTAAAATAAATATTATATGAACTATTTAATGTGCTCCAAGAATTTTCTAGATACATATTACATGTTATTAATCAATTAAAAATTTTGGGTTGAATATATCCTTTGTGTGGATTTTATTTAAATTCAAATAAATGAATAGTGTCAAAATTGACACTATTGTTATTTTATAAAAATGACATATTGTTAAATTGTTTAAAAATCACAAAAAATATTTAAAAATTATAAATTGAAATTTATATGGCCTAAGATGACAGAAGGTATCCAATTATGGATAATTCACAACACATAAGTAATTATTTATAACAATTTAAAATTTACAATATTATTACCACAAATAAAATTAAATAGATTAAATAAGGATAAATCAAGTTGATAAGGTTTAAAATAAATTCCCAAAATGTCTAAATTTTATTTTTTGATGATATTACAACCCTATCTCATCTAATATGCTTATTTGAGTCATTTTTGGAGGTTTTTAAGTGGGTTTTTATTTTATTAAAAATTAATATTTTAGAGGTTTTCAAAAGTGCCCCTCTCCTCTCTTATAAAAGGGAACCTCCTACCTCTCCTCTTCACAACATTTTGAGCCTTAAATCTCATAAAAAACCTATCCATTACTCTTATCCACTTCCCTAGAAACATACTATTGGTATTGGTTAGAGCCCTAAAAGGATGTTAAGAACAGGTTCATCGAAGAAGAGGTAATATCATTTACCGATTCTTTCAAATTTATTTCTTCTTCTACTTTTTATTATTTATTTTTTTCATTATAAATTAATAACATAAGTTTTAATTATAAACTAATATGTTATTATAAATATTAAACAACCATATTTCACCTTCTATCCATCCTACGGAAAAAGAAATCACCATGCATGTGTACGTACGGAATAACGTCTCCACGCCGTGGTGTAATCTGTTTTTCCACCACCACCTTACATGGATGGGTATAATGGTGGAAATAATAACTATATATGATTATTATAACATCATTATAATACTGAGATATTATATCATCCACTCCAATTCCATACAATAATTATGGGAACGATATCATCACTCATGCGTACGTACGGATTACCGTCTCCACAATGCGATGAGATTCATTCTCCATGTTAACCATAAAAGAATGGTTATAAAGTATATATAATAAATAATCATGAAATATATAATGTAATAATGCTATTTTATTTATATATATATATATATTATTATCTGGTTACTTCTATTAAATTCAACAAGGAAATGAAAACAGTGTTCATGCGTACGAACGGCCTACCGTCTCCATGAATGGTCTGTTTCATTTCATTTATCTATCTATTATGTATATATATACTGAATATATATGATATATAAATCATGTTTTGTATTCTGTAAGTAAGTAAATCATGATATAATTAATAATAATATCAATAACAACAATTCCAAACACATATGATAAATGAAACTATTATTACCCAAAACGTTGCTTTAACATGGAATTGACAAATAAACGGGTAATATAAAGACCTAAGTGAATCATATATGATATAATAAATATTATTATGGTTCTTTTACAAGTTAATAATATGTTTAAACCCACTTTACTAGAGTTTCAGACACATACGGAATAAATTGGACATAAGGTAAGGGATTATTTCATCTCACTTTTATTTCTGTGAGACATATGCCTTAATCACCATCTATTTCTTTTGTATGGTATTTATTCTTCCCATGAATGTTTTAAGATTTTTATTATGAATTATATGATATTTACATATTCATGTAATTTTCTTTATTTTATGACATGTATGATTCCACCGATAATAAATGGTAAGGTATAATTATTCCAATCTCATTCTTAACCGAGATATTTTATTCGTAAGTATTTTCTGGGGTTATATTTATCATTAATGTACATGTTTTATAAAAAAAACATGTTTTTTTAAAGTCCATTTTACCCATCTTTGACTTTTAATACATGTTATGTAATGAATCTTTCTTTTTTTTACCATACGAGGTACTTTTTGACTTTTCCAGAAAAGGTTCGAGGAGAATGTTTTTGTTTAACTTATACGGAATGAATGAATTTTTACGGTTTCATAACACCTTATTTTCAAGAATCTTACTGTACAATATTTCATGATTATTTTCAAGATAACCATTTTCTTTTAAAATTTCATGGTATTTTGAGAAAAGAAAATGATTTGAAAGAAGAAAGGATATTTTCCTCAAGAATTCATTACAGGTGTTTTATCAAAACTACTTTCCTTCTAAGATGACATTATTTAATATGTTTATGTTTCAAGTATAATGTCTCTATTATTTACATGATCTGAATTTTTCTTATGATGAAATGATAACAATTTTTTTGTATGTATTAATTTTTAATGGGATGATGTTTATGAAACCCATTTCATTCTTTGGATTATGATGAATGATTTATGTTTATTTTGTAGCACACGTAAGAATGATTTCATTATGAGACGGGTGGGACCTATATCTCCCTCCAATACATTGCGTAAAGATTTATATCTCATGAGATAGACATGGATAAAATGGAAAGTAAATGTGGTTAAGTAATACGGGGCTGGAACGGCAAGTAAACTCGGTTCAGTAATGGACTTTGTGCACTATGATGGTCTTGGAAGTAATGCCTTGTCTACTATGGAAATAATATCACGTTCTTAATGGTTTTCCACAATTCCATGTTTTATTCTGATGTTATTTATCATGATTAATGTTCATTTATGATCTATGCCTTACGTACTACCAAGATTTACTTCATGACTCAAGATTTTGATGTTAAAACTTTATGTTCATGTTTTGAAGTTCAAATGTATATGTTTTTTTAAGTTCTCCATGTTTACCCTTACTGATCATTTGAGCTCACCCTTTATATGTTTTATTTTCCCCGTTATTTTAAGAAAGGTTTTAGGTAAGGAAAAAAAGTGAATATATTTATGGGAGATGTTGAATATCGTCGACCATTATTAGAAGATTATGTTTTGAGTTTCCAAAGACACTAAACTAATAAGGTCTTTGAGCATTTGTTTGTGTCATATATTAAGTATTCCACAAAAGTAATTTAGTGTCTATGTATGTAAAGCTATGGGTCTCTACAATAAAAATATACATCCTCATTATTTTATTTAAATATTAGGTCATGATATTTCCTTCTAAAAATGGTAAAGTAAAACTGATATTGGGATATAGTATTGTATGTCGATTGTTGTTATGTTTAGCAAAGATATGGATTAAGGATGATGAATTATGTATTAACTTCGGATAATGAATTTTAAAATACATGATTATATTCATATTTTTGTGTTTGTATGTAGTGGTATTCATTATTTATAGTATGACTAATAAAATCATTAATGTCATCATAATTTATCACATTTTTTCTATGCATTGATGAAACATTAATTACTTCATTACCATTATTTGAGACTCAGTAAATCTATACATGAAGCTAATAGTTTTATCATTAAATTTTCATTGATTAGTGTGCCACCTATTGGTGTATTTAACATGATAAGATCTTTTTTATTAGGGAAAACAAATAAAAGTGAAGGGGGTGTTAGTTGATTTCTAGTAGAATGAATAGACACCAAGTGATTATTTCAGGGAAGTAATTTTATAGTATTAAAAAAATTAAATTCAATGAGAGGGATCTATATAGTGAATTTATTGACAGTTTCTAAGATAGAAGTAAGAACTTTGATATGAACTATTATTATACTCATTTATACTAGTTTCTTATTTAGATTTTATTTATGAGTAGTTATTTGAAATTTTATAAAATGACTAGTATGAGGATAATAAGAATATAAATATTGAGACTTTTAATAACATCATTAGTGTCACTTTTCTCTAGTCTAGTGTTATGATGGATGACTGAATAGATCATTTGGGGTCATTTTTACGTGGATAATATCATACTCATTAGACGTAGTAGGACAATTTCTGATAAAATATACTCTCATTTATGAAATGGTTAGGATAATCTTATATTGGACATGATACGTCATTGGAAATATTACCCTAATGATTTATTTTATCAAATAAACCAACATTTTTTTTTGAGTGGTAACTAAAAATAATAAATTAAACCATAAAATAAGAATCCATGGAAATATTAACTCATAAGTGAGGAAAAACATAAAATCAAAATCAAAGAGTAGGCTGAAAATATAATCACTGAAGTCATATCCTTGGTCATCATCAATTAGTTAAGGTAGCTTCTATCTTGAGTCCCAAACCATTAAATCCTTACTGAAATGACAATTAACCCACCAACTAGTGAGATAGATAGTGAAATTTCACTATAATATCTCCAACTAAGGAGAATCCATCCATATTAATCACATATAAACAACAATTTCAAGTTGATTCCTCTAGAATCCATGAAAACTTATTGCTTTTATAAAGATTAAATCAATAACAATCACACTAAATACCCCCAATTATTTATTTTATATTTAAACCCTTAAAAGATAAACCATCATCAATGTTTTAGATTAGGCATCATGATCTAATAGAATAATCATTATGATAAATATGAAGATAAAAACACAACATTATACACCCAATAAATATAGTGAATATATCTCTTTAAATTCCACCTGAAGCACCGATGTCTACTTTAAAAAAATATCCCAAAATATCTTTAAAAACCATCTCACTGGTTTGAATCTTGATAGATAGAAAACAATAATCCTTAGTATATTTTTATTCCCAAAATATCCAAAAATTACTATGCTTCACTAGTACAATTAATACCTTCTATCTTAACCACCACTAAATGAACTAAAAATTCTCACATGTTCTGTTCCTTGGAAAAATAACCTATTATGAAAAAGAAGAAACCAATAATACTTCCATCTCTAATATAAAAGAGAAAAAAATAAAGCTCCTTAAACGAAAAAACATCTACCATTCGACCATAACTAAAAAAGTAAGGAAAACCCTATGTAACATCAACAAACACTTACCCCAAACATCAAATAAACAAAAAATGAAATATAATCCAACATAAAAAAATACACTCTAGTTTTTTAGATCAAGTAGAGATAGGGGATATGATAGTGAATATGGGTGGTAGTGTATTTCATAAAAAATGGATAATTTATGAGACCAATTTTTTTTGTGTTTATAGTAGTGAGTAAAAAAAATTACCAAACAAAAAAAAAGAATAATCCTTAATAATTAGGGATTTCATTAGAAAATGATAATAATTAAAATGGACTTAAAAATCATTATTTGGTAAGATTATATGATATGGTTATGTAATGTTATAAGATTAAGAGATATATTAATATAGAGGCTTTCAATGTTTTGAATGAAAATCTGTGTTATATGTAGTTTATCGCATGATGTCACGAGGCAATGAGAAAGTAGTCGATGTTATTATCCATGATTATTTTTTAATAATAAATATCTATAGTTGAATTATTCTATATCCATTATTTATAGTTTTTGTTTTTATGGTGGGGTGCCTATTTTAAATCTTCTATTAAAAATAGTTCATTAGTTTTATATCAATGGAATATAATTTATATGATTCTTACTATATTTCAAAATGGATTATGGATTTAAAAGCTATTAAATGTTTTTATTAAATCATTAAAAGGTAATCTTAGATATTGTTATCCATTTATATACATATTGTTTCATTTTAATTAAAGGTATTCTAAGTCGATGAAGGATTTTATAGTTGGTAAAATAATCTTATTGAACTATAGGATTTTATAAGATTGGGATTATATTATAGCATTGATTTATTCCTCACTAAGTATTTATGATCTTTGATTTTATTTGTTAATTCAATGGAATTGGTTGATAAATAGGCTAGTCAAGATCATTTTTATTTCTGTAGAAACCATGAGTTATTCATTAAAGATGGGGAGATTGATTCTCATTCTAGAGATGGATGAAAAATATAAATGAGATGTGAATGAATGATTTGATATATTCTTTCATATTTGAGTAGTTTCGTAATGAATTTCATAAATTTAGTTGACTGGTTAGTGGTATAATTGGATTATTTTAGTTAGTTATATAGGATTACATACATATTTGATCCATAAGTGCGATATATTCCACAGTAGGTATGTTGTTTATTGATTTCATTAGCATATCGAGTTTAGTTGGATAAGTATATTTTCATTGAAGATAATACTAGTGTTTTTGAATAATTTTTTTGTATGGGATTACATAATTTTAATTCTTTTTTAGGATGATATATCATTTTGTGGGTAGCATGTAGTAGTATGGGTTTCCCCTATAGTATATATTTTCCTATACTTAAAATTCAAATCATATTTATATTTCATTTTATTTATATAAAATAATTATAATTGAATAATTTTGGATATTACATTAATTAATTGTCTTTAATGTTTTATGAAAAAAATATAAAATTTTAAAATAATGGGTAGCACTATAAAATTATTCCATAATATAGTGACATATTGAAAAAAACTATGTCAATGAGAATTGAATAAATTATTTCCATCAAAGGATTTATTTAAATAAATTAAGTAATGTGTTAATAAAATATGGATTAACTTATTTCATCTATATATATAAATATTTTAGTTTCAGGCCATAGTGTTTTTTAAAGCATACCATTTCCATGGTGGCAGCCACTCGAATGAGGATTCTTCACCATTGAATGATAGGTAAACATTGTCAAAGTATTTTTATTTGATTGTGATGTGTAATTTATATATTTAACTTCAATCATCTATTTACATAGATATCCATAAAATATGGAAATCAAATAATTTATTTTAGTATCATATTTATTTCAGTTGTAATGAAAAAAATTGTACTGTAAATTTGATTCATACATTATTTGATATTATGGAGAGAATTTTTACAGATTAACAGTTCTATATAAAATCTAGTTGTTCTTTATTATATATAATAATTTTAGATTATTAATCTATATGTGGGAAAAATTAAAATTCCTTATGAATCATTAAAATAAAACACACTTATTATTGGTCAAAATAGAGAGTAGTTTTAGGAACCAAATGAATAATCTATATATATCTTTTTTATATTTATAATCACTTAAGTCTAATCTAAATAATTGATAATATTTTGATTAGGTATATAAAATTACATATGAATCACTTCAATTATAGTTATATTTTAGGGTAATATAGAGAGAAATTGTGATAATTACAATTTTTCTCTTTGAATTGACATACCTAATGAATGTGTTATCGAAAACAAAGTCAATATCTCAATTAAATTGATTTAGGAGTTGATTTCTGAAAAAAGTTATCAAAGAAAAATATCTTGATCTTTGTTGTTCTCCTTCATGTAAGTTGGTTGTTAATGGGAGGTTGTGGTATCAATGGATAGTCTAATAGATAAAAAGTAGATGAATTTTTTTTAATCAATGTTAATTTGTATATATAGAGGAAACTTACCCCCTGAGGCCTTAAATGATTCATGTTGTGAGGTAAATGGGTTATTGTTTGATCAATTAACTAGAAAATTATCTATAGACAAGATTTTTCTTTAGGCTCTTATGTGGTGGACCTCTATGTTATACATTATTTGTTAATTCTGCTCTTCTAAATAATTGTATAAAAAAATTGGGAAAGGCTAGGTCACATAATAAAGAAACAAAATGAAAGATAGTGAGGATTGATCAACTTGATGATCTAATGTATGATGGATATATTTGATTGGGGGTTAGTGTAGTATCTTATAGCCATGACTGATAGTGCACTATAGAACCCTTAGTTGGAAAAAACACCCCAAGCACTTATGGTTGCATGTTGGCTCTATTTTGGGTTTCAAAATTTTTATTAGACTGATCTCGAATTCCAAGACATAATGAAACAATATTTTTGGTTTTTTGTATATGTTTTATTGATTAACTAAGATAATGGAGAATGATTAAATGTGAAATATTTTTATAATTAAATAAAAAATATTAAATTATTAAAAACAATAGTTTATTGAATTAATGATATTGATAATTGAAATTTAATTTAATGAATAGGAATGAATCAATAGAATATGAATTATTGGGTGGGTTGTCAAATTTATTTTCTACTAACTATATAGTTTATTATTATTTTTAGGTAATAATAATATATAATTGGATTTTATATAAATTAAATTTTAATAATAAAAGAATATTTATTAATTGATACATTCTTATGGATATTTTCTATTATATTGTGTTGATAATCTAATGATAATGAAAAAATTATCTAATCTGAGTAAAGGAAAGAAATCATTATTATTTTTCATTATTTCACCAATGTATGTTGAAAACACCAAATAAGTTATAAATTTCATTTTAGTTAAATGAATTTTAAATGAGGATAATAAGTTAAATTGAATTTATTTAAATTCATAAATGAGGTCAAAATTTATTATGTAAAATAGGTCAATGATTTTTGAATATTAAAGGGCTCATAATAATGATGAATAACATAATACATGAGTTAGGTAATTACAGAATCATATGTTAATATCAAAGTGAACAAGTGATTTTATTAAATGTTTTTTTATGAATGAAACTCAATAGAGTTAGTTAGATGATGTAAAAATTTATATTTATATTATGATGTTAAAATTATTGAATTAAATAATTATTTATAATGAGGATAAACTATAATAGTTTTTTTATGATTGAATATAATATAAATCATTGTTTGAAATAAAATGACCCTTTGTTACTAATGAATGGTTATTCTGTAAATTCTGGTATCTAATTATGTGAGAATTGGTCATAATTAATGAAATACTTATTATTAATTTATATATAATGAGAAACATTGATATTAAACCTAATAGATAATATTAATGAATCTATATAATAAATATTTAGGTAGATATTATAACTATTGAGGGATATAGTGTAAGTAATTTTGGTTACCTTAGATGATTTGGATATAACATTATGTGTGGAAATTTTTTTCAATATACCTTTAAAATGGATAGATAGATAATTCAATCATATAATTTATTAATTATTGAATTATTATTTCCAGATTCCATTTGGTTGAGGATTTTTAAATAAATTGTGGATTTTATCAAATATGAGGACTATCTTGCAAAATGTTTCTTTTGAATTATAGGGGACTTGAGATTGTGAGTGAGGTTTTTTTTAATGTATTGATATACTGAAAGATCTGGTGTAGCTTGTGAAGAATAGAAATTTATGGTGATGACAGTACATTACCATCACCCTATGGATATTGATACTATGAGATGATAGTTTCCCTACCCTTATCACCCAGTAATCCTGGTAGATATGGGTGATGGATACTATATATAAATAACTATCCATCCCACCCACAACTATATATTGAGATTAACTAGATATTATCTATATGATGGGTGGAGATGGGTGATTCATCTTTGATATTTTTTATATGATATGTGCATATGGTTTGTTCTATTAAAATCACATATATGATAATGTGATGGATTATAATTCACTTATCAATATACACTATTGATATTCCACGTCTCTAGGATTTGAGTTGATAATAATGAATTAGATATCAACTCTTTCATACCTGTAATAATAGGATTGAGTGAAGTATATAACATATGTAGTTGTAGAGATTTTAATTTCATTCAATATCTAAGTATATGGTTGACGTTTTGGAGATGTGAAATTACTCTATATTTTAATATATATGTAGAGATATATGTTTTCTCCAGTATCTTGATTGGTTTATATAGAGAGAATAATCAGATGATGAATTTTTAAAGCGATGTGAGATTAGATTAATATTTTTTAAAGTCATTTCTATTTCTCAACTACCATAAATATATAGGTTAGAAAAGTTCCAACATCTAATATCTAGTGGGATCATATGGTTAGGGTTATAACCATGTTATTCACTCTAATGAGAGGGATAATATTTTGATTCGTGATATCCGAGTGAAAATCTAATTTGGCATAATCCAGGGAATCCATTTTCAAATTCCACTATATAGAGGTGTAAATATACAATATAAATGAAAATTATTATTTTTTGAGTGTGATAGAAGATATATATTGGTAAAATGATATGAATTGATCATAAATAATATCATCTCATCTGATGATGTCAATTTTCGTCGGTTTTTCTATAATTTATTTATTGTTTATTCACATTCACATTAGATGTTTATTGGGTCACATTAGTACTTGAGACAACAATAGTGAGTATTATTTATAACATATTCATGCACATATAAATGTTTTTCATCTACTGTCAATAAATATCACCAGATATATATAATGGATGACTATAAATGATTGAAATGGACTCTTGATATAATATATTATAGATCAGAGTTCTATTATTGTGACTACACTGGTGTTGTCAAAATTCAATCTAAAATCTTTCTAGGACATGTTGTTTGTATCTGGTGATTTCACTTTATTTGTCATAAATTATGGAATTATAGTTTTATTATATATCATTCTCTTATATTTTATATTAGTTAATTTATTTATATTTTTCATTTATGATGCTTCATAATATATTATGTTAGGTTATGTTTAAAGGTATTTTATATCATGATTTATTATAGATACCTTAGCGCTTATCGATAGAATCTCTCCAATATAGAGTCGGAGTATGGGTTTTATATAGTAGTATATAATAATTTTATATATTGTTACTATAGTTGTTATATGGGTTTTAGATACACAAACATGTGAGGATTAGACATGTAAATTTATATTGACTATCTCTAAAGTACTACATTTTACATAGTCCCAATAGGGGACATTTTAAGGTTTATAGGTGGATAGTTTTTTCTTGATCATGTGTCTTATTGATGAAATATTAATGAGACATTAATATATTATATTTAATTGTAATATAGGTAAAAATTCCATATAAATAACCAATTCATGATGTTTTGAGACACTGTGGACTACAACTTATATGCACTAAGTTTACTAAAACATTGAATTCATTCTTCTTATTTGAGAAATTTTGGACTTCAACACGAATATGAGAGTTTTAAAACAAAATATTAACTAATTATAAGAACACATGTGTGTTTCTTTAACTCAGTAAATATTTTTATTTGATCATAGAAACAGATCTGTAGTGAAAGTTATGATCTTTCTAATAGTTATACATGTGATTTAAAGGATTCATTATATAATTGTATTTTCCATTGTTAACATAATTTTAAATTCTATAAATATGAATAAAACATGGAATATATTTATACTTTATATGAAGGGGGAAAAGACAAGGTGATATACTATGATGCTTTAGATTAAGGATGAAACTATACGTATATTTTAGGTTTGTAAAGTTATTTGGAATGCACTATGATTATTTATATAAGGATAATAAGATAATGATTACTGATTATTTTTATAGAATTTTTAGTTTCACTGTACTCTAGTTAGGTGTTATGCTAGAAGTTATACTATATATTTAGGGATTAGTTATACTTAGGTAAGATTAACTACTTCAAATGTGGAAGCATGATTTTTAATAAATATTACACCATTTTATAAATATTTTATGGCAATAAAGAAGTGAGTAAGATAACCCTTTGTTAATATCTCCCAAAAAAAGTGTAAATCAACTAATGAACCCCTTTTGTAGATCCTTTAGAATTATATTCTGAGAACATTAAATAGAATATTATTCAGTATAATTTTAAAATAGTAGATGTGTTTGTATGGTTATGGTCATTGAGTGTTAGTGTGATGATTGGGATTAGGATATTTAACTTTATTTTTTCTAATGGAATTATATTATGGGTTGTGTCATATTTTCTAGCAGGTGTAAAGTTGTGTGTTTCTAAATGGGGAAATTTCTTACACCTAATAATTCATTCACATTATGAATTATAGTTTTAAATAGAATATTGTAATAAATTTGAGGGTGTTTAAAATACAAGTTTGAAAATGTTATTCGTTATAATTATATAATGCCTCTTGACTTGATCTAGATTCAAGAATATTATTTCAATATATTTAGTGATAATTCATCTTATAAGTAATTTATTACATGATGTAATGAAATAGCAAGGATGTAGAAAGAGTGAATATGGATGATTATTTAGGTAATCATCCATATCCGTAATTGAAATATTATTTCAACATTACTAGTCATGAAAGTTGATATAGTTTTGTGCCATTAAAAATAACCAATAATTCTCAATTTATTAGTTCCATTTCATTAGAATAGAATTTCATTTTTTATTTTTATTTTTACCCCTACGGTAGTGATTTAAAAGAAATTGAATGTTTAAATTATTAATTGAAATAGAAAAACAAATTAGTTTTCACCCATTGTTGGGGTCCTGTTCAATTTAAATTAGTGGTTAAATATTTCATTAATGGATGGTTTATTATTTAATATCATCATGTTAAATTATTAGTTATTAAATGATTGATATTATGGTTTTTCATTCCTCCACCCATCATCGAGTATTTATAATCATTTAGGTATGTTTTTAATTAATTTAAAGTGGTTTATGAGTAGGTTTTCCTCAATCAAATATGTTTTAAGAGAACCTTGAGATCTTATTTAAAAGTGGGAATATTTATTTTTATTCCTTAGATGGATTCTTAATGATTAATGGATATAAATGAATATGTTGTGAAACCCTCACGCTATAAATAAGTTATTTTATAAATATATTAAATTTTAATGATTGTCTAATCAAATAATTGGGTCCATTAATATAGTTTCCTATGATTAATAACACAGTTTATCTTTAATATGAATACATTTGATTGTAAGAATAGAATTAATAATTTTGACACTTGTATCATGTTCGTTTGGAAAATTAAATTTTCCATGAAGAAAAGCATAGTATAGGTGAATGAATGAGTTATAGATGATGACTTTAGTTTAATTATTCTAAAGTATGATATGTTTTATAGTGTCTAGGATGTAATAGTGTAGGTTCTAACTTATGAATGAAATTTTCTTTTATCAAAATCTGATTTACTATTTTAGTTTCCTTTTATTTAACTAGAAACATTATAAATAAGAGATTTTCATTAGTGTCTTAATGGATTATCATGGTAAGTCTTATTAATAAATATATTTTTTGAAAGAGTAAATAAAAAAACTTCAATCAGAATAGTGTTATATTGGAAAATAGATTCCATCAGTGAGTTAGTAATAGGTTTCTATACATAAGATCTTATTTTGTTAATTTTCAATTTTTGTTATGTCATTATGTTGTCGGTGTCCAACCTTTTAGGTGATTTTAAAAATTAAAAATAAATAATATTCTATTTAATTGTGTATTAACCTATATCCTCAATATATTTATATTTTATGTGATTTTATGGTTTTATATATGTATACCATTTCCATATTGGAAGAAACTATATGAATAATTATTCTCTTGAGAATGATATATCCATTAGGATGTGGTATGGTTCCTTGAGTTTGATGAAATTTTTTGGGATTAAAATTGTTTATTATCATTCAAATACTATCCTTAAGTTATAGACATGAAATTAAATTTTAGTTTTCTAAATTTTATTATTTTAAAGAACTATACTTATCATATATAAATACTACATTATAGTATATTAATTTTCATTACATCACACAGAGACATGTTATAAGTTTACAACAGTATAGTTCCTTTGAAGAAATGGACACATAAACAACTGGTTCATAATTTAACAATATGATCTCCTATTATTTTATACATAAATAGAATCTTTTGTAGAAATATAACACATACCAAATTTATTCATAACCCAGATAAAGGAAACATAATAAAGGGTGAGCTCATATTCTTAGTAAGGGTAAAAAGATGAGATATGTGAACATAACATGAAATAATAGGATGAGAAAAACATTATAACAAATTAAAACCATAACCTACCTATAAAAGTTCAGAATATTGAGTCTTGGAATAAATATTGTTTTTTCCTAAGACATGAATCACAAATTAATCAATAAACAGAATCCATTATAGCATAATATAGGCATAAGACATGGAATTATGGGAAATACATAACAATATAAAATCATTCCAATATTAGTAAAGTATAATTACCAAGCTTAACATAGTATAATGGGTTTACTTCTAAAACTATAATAGTAGTCCAGGTTTACTCCCAAGACTATCATAATGGACAATGTTTCTTATTGAACTCAGTTCACTCTTTATTCCAATCATATTCATCTCATTAGATATAAATAATTACCTAATGTATTGGATGGAGATATAGTTAAAATCCATCACATAATGAAAAATAAACATATATTTTACACAAGTTAATAAAATATTATTAATAAAAGCAACCCAAAAACAAATGGGCTCTATAAAACATTCAATATATCATAACCAGTGAAAATAAATGGGTTTCATAAACATTTCATCATATCATAACCTTTAGAAAAGAAAATTGTTTCATAATAATTTATCATTTTATAATAGAATAATAAATGGAAAAAAGAAGTTGGTTTTATAATATTTTATCACGTTATAAACCATATAAGAGAAACAAGTTTCATAAACACTTGGTCATCACAAACAAAAACCATTTATCTATGTAATTAGAATGGTTTCATTATATTATATCCCTAGTAAAGCACAAGTTACTTCAATGGATTTCATATTAGATGGAAAATTATTCTGAAATATTAATTCCAATAATTATTTAAGGAAAATTGAATTTCCACATTGAAAAAAACCTTTTAAAACTATAAAATTCAAAATACCTATCTTTTAATATAACATTCAAAAACTAATTATGGATAATTCAAATATTATTTGAAACATTTCTTGAAGAAAATTTCATTTCCAATTATAAAAATAATTTTTAAAACATAAAATTCAAAACCATTCATTTAAAAATAAATTTTTAAAAATATAAAGGATACTTATAAGAAAATAATGGTTAGTATGGGGAAATCATTTTCATTCCATTGAAATTGATATAAAAATTCTTACAACATTTTTGGTAACATAAAAATGAGCCATGATAGAAAAAAAACATGAAGGTTCACTCAAAAAAACATAATAAATTTTAAAAAATTGGAAAACGTTATTTTAATAAATCATTAATGGATTTCAAAAAAATTGGAATTATTTTTAGAAAAAACAGATATAGAAGAAAAAAATATTTAATAAAGATAGAATTAAATATTATTTTTTCTTAAAAAAGTTATTTATATATCATAAGTAAAAAAATAGGAAAATAAATGGAAAAACATGTATTATTAATTAATAACAATAGGATACGAATAAACATGAGTTTATTTAGATTTAGATCATAATATGTCATCATTGTAATAATAATCATGAATAATCTCATTAAATGATGAGATTGTATCACAAAACCCTTACATATTTGGTAACACTGAAACCTAAAACCCATGAAGGAATAAATTTAATCAAACTAATATATCATGAGAATAAATAAAATATATATATTACATATATATTTTTATATATAGAAACCTCATAAAAGAATATAGGTTCATAAAATAACATATGTCTCACAGAATGAAAATTGAAATAAAAATCGTTTACTGCTTTGGTAACTTTTGAATCAAAAACCCCATGAAAGATAGATCATAAAATAGATATATATATCCCAATAATTTTTAGGATGATAATATTAAACTAAATTCATGTTCATTATATATAACACACAAGTGAAATAGATGGTTAATTGGAATGTGACTCACATAAGTAAAGAGTGAGATAGAAATCTCCAACATTAAAACTCAACTTCCTTCACCCACATTCAAACCTACTATATATTAAATACAATATTATAATTTATCAATTAATTAATGGTAATTATATATATAATATATTATATTACATAATTATGAAATGTTATTACCCATTTATTAACAATTTTATGTTATATTCATGTTTCAGGCAATAAATGCCTTATTTTTTGTGTATGTCTTGTTTTTGTCATTATTAATTTTGGTCCTATTAATTTTTTCATGGTTTCATAATCTAAATAATTTAAAACAATATCTAAAAATTATATATATTTATAATATATGCATTTCTTTTTTCCCATAATATTTATAGAATGAAAATGAAATACATTGTTTGTAGAGACGGTAATCTATGCATACACAAGAATGTTGTTTCCATTTTTTTGATGGATTGGAAAAAAAAAGTTAAATAAAATATTCCAATTATAGAAAAAATATTATTTAATTAATATATCATATTTTTATTAATATAATCCTTATTAACATCCATGTAAATCATGAATGATCTGCATCGCTTCATGAGGCAGTAGTCCTCTGTTAACACGAGTGACATTATAATTGTCCCACAAAATGGATATTAAGAAGTTATATGTGATATAATAAATACATAAGTATAATAATATTATAAATATCATATATATAAATATTTAATCCATAATTATATTCGTCTATTAGATTATTTAATGGAAAAATGAATAATATTGGGTTTTGAGGTGTTATTCTGCTATAAAGATGAATAATTATTCTGTATCCCATTTGAAATAAAATTAGAAGGTAATAGGTCATGAAATTTACATAAAAAGAACTAATTATATGGAATAAATTATTCTATTATATATAAACTATTTAATAAGAATCTTTAGAGGTTGAGTAAGAAATAGAATAAAACGCCCAGTTAGGGATGTTACCAATTTTTCAGAATACTTCCTTTGGATTGTACCAAAATTCTTAATTTGATGAATTTATGACAAAAATATGGGATATATGATGAGGGTAGGTAATTAATATAGTTATTTTTGATGGTATTGGATGAAAAAATGTGATATTTATGTTTTAAGCATAGTGGATATTAAGTGGCCTATTATAAGTGAGGTGAGTGACAAACTTGTCATTTTTTAAAATAAAAATGTGTGACAACAGTTTTCACATGAAAAGGGATAAAAAAATCACCATGATAGATAATTAGACATTCATATTTAGAAATAATTACAAAATATGGGTTTTGGACATGTTTAAGGTCATTTTTAACCCTCATCTTTTTAGTTTAACCCCTAATATACCCATTTTTTAAATTAGTAATGGAACATTTTTATAACATTATTTCTATTAATTTTGATAAAAAATTAATTTGAAATTTCTATAAAATATAAATTAATATGATTCCAAATATTGAAATCATTTTTACAAATTCAACACATATAAGTAGTGAACTTAAATTTAAAATTAGGCCTCTAGAAATGAGGAGAAAGCATATTTCTAAAGATAAAACATTTAAAAGTTTAAAAAGGTTTTTTTAAGAAAATTAAATATGAAATTTATTAAAATAACTTAAATTATATTAATTGATAAAAAATTTAACTAATTATAATTTAAAAGAAAAATTACCACAATTTGGATATTTTTAAATACATTAAGGGAATTGATTATTCTTAATAGAAACTTATATTTATCACTATTCATAGGAAATTTTAAAATTTTAGAAATTTATATACAATTAAACCAAATATATTTTTGAAATTATTATTCCCGAAATTAATTTTATTTTATCATGTTCATTTTATATGTTTCTCAAATATTAATTTTAAAATAAGTGCACAAAATGTGATAAAACTACTTTTTCGTGAAATATAATTTTTAAGGGTAAATTTGGATTTATTCTTAACACATACATATAAAAAATATAATACGAATGTTATATATTTTAATGAATATATAAATTTCATTTCAATAATTGAAAAAAATTTATTTAATTAGATTATTTATAGAAAAATTGTTTTGTGCATAAAATATATTTTCTGAAAAAATATTTCTTTTTTATAAAATGGTTCTTATTTTCATTTATGAAAAATATATTTAAAACATTTAGTTAATTATACTCATAACCACCATTACATCATCTAGGTGATCACTATCACATTGAATAATAAAATTTTAAAATTATGTCATGTTTCGTTCAATCTCAAAGTAGTGTGTAATGAAAACTATACATAGTGTTCCATGGAATGAAAAATATATAAAAGATTAAATTATTATGAAAAAAATATCTTGCTGTAAAAATTATGGTTTAACAGAATAATAATCACAAAATTATTTTTTAAAAAAATAGTAAATATTATTGAGATATGATTTAGTAATAAAAAATATTATGTTAAATTCAAGTGAAATAGTTGTTTAATTATGTAAATTGAATTTATATTCGTAATCTATATGATGGATAAAGTCCAATTCTTTAGGATTTATCAGAATCTAGCACATATAATTCATGAATACATAGAGTTAAGTTTTTAGAGAAATTTTAATATTCTATTGATATCATTTTTAGTGATAATACTCAAAGTCTACAATATATCATTGGAAATATCACAATGATATGAATTCAATTAAACTATAATCCCTTCAATAAAAGTTATATTTTTGATAATATAGATATATTATTTTTGGAATTACAACTTCTCCCTTTGGTGTTACCTAATTATGGAATGAATTACAAGCTACTAAGGAAATATTTGGGATCCTTTGATTGATAATATTCTATTATTTATTTAATAAAGAAAAATAACACCATTTCTCTATCTCTCTGCATTATTTTGTTGTTAGAAGTGGGTGGTGAACGTGTATGATCCACTAGAGGACCGATGAATGAATATATCAGGGGAGTGTCCCTCGATGTTTCCAATAATGTGTCTGGGGAGTGTCCCTCCATGTGGTGGTGGATAAATTAATTAGATTTGTATGATAATTTGATCAAACATTTGATAGAGTACATGGGTCTTAGTACGATTAGGGCATACAACTCTTTCTAATGGGGATTGTTTATTTAGAATATTGAATGGTATTGGGAGTGATGAAATTGGGTTTCAGAACAATGTCCTTAATCCATGCATGATAGTGAGATGTGGAACCACCTGGTTGGTAAAAAAACCCATGGAACATAGTTTCTTATGTGGGCTCATTTTTTGGATGTTAAATGTTCTATTAGACTCCTCCAAACATCCTAGACCAAATGGAAAAAAAATTTGTGTACTTTATAGGTGATTGATTTAGGTATTAACCTATTATAATTAATTAAATATTAATATTAATAGTATTACGAACTAAAAATAATCGATATTAATAAAATATATTGGTTTAATGAATAAATGGTTTTGATATTTAAAATTTAATTTAAAGAAAATGGTTGACTAAATAAAATGAAAAATATTAAGTAGGTTATCAAAATTATTTTTGTGTTAATTTTGTAACATATTATTCTTAGTATATAAAAAATATATATAATAGGATATTATGAAACATAAAAAATTGATCTTAAAATAAATATTATGAAGAGATAAATTTTTGGGAAGTTTTGTATTTGAACCCTACTTTTTCTTACATAAATATTACATCATTTTAATGATAAAAAAATAATACCATTACAAAATAAGGATCCAATGGTTTAGTGTCTTTAAAAAAATATGACCACATATAACATTTACATAATAAAATAGAAACATAATCTAATTCCTTCTTCTCATTCTTCTTATTGTCCTTTATGTACTCTATATAATAAGTAATCACCTGAGTAAATACATCAAATAAAGTGGTCAGTTAAAAGATAAGTAAAGTTATAGATAATAAGATGATTAATTATAACATGGGTTATAAAAATCATAATCATCAGAATATAATCTTGGGATCATCATTATAATTTTAAAATCTCATTACCTTGATCGAGTAACTTTTTTCCTCACTCAAAGATCCCTTTTTGGTGTGGAGTCTTTAAAAGTTTCTCTCTGTATTTTCTATAGGATGTAGGGGAATTTCATATCATGAAACTCAGTTACACTCTATTTAATTATTTTTTGGGTATAATCCAGGAGAATGGTTCACCTAGTGAAGGGTTATGTGGTATTATAATCATTTACATGTCCTGGGTTATTTAAAGGTCAAATTTTAATTTGAGGTGAATGATTTTACAGTGTACCTCAACACCGTGGATTTCATGACATGTAAGGAAACTACACATATTTTAATTACCTGAGAATGGATTTTTTATGGTGTCGTATGAGTTTGAGTTCTAGTAACACCTTGATATTTTTATGAGATAGAGTTCCTTTAAATTTCTTTGATTTCTTATATTATATACTACACCAAGATATGTTTGTATTATACACAACATCAGTTTAGTTTTTGGTATACGCAACACTATGCATGAATTGTGTTACTCACAATTTCAAAATCTTTCGATAGAATTCATTTCACGCAAGACCGATTTTAAGTGAACGACTAAATATTATTATGTTACCTTATAATATAGTCATTATAATAGGTGGTATGAATAGTATTAACCTTCTTATGAAAACTATTAAAATGAAAATAAGTTAGGTTATAAAATAATAAAATCTCTCTTGATGAATTTAATAAAAGTAATATATAAGTAATATATTCATAATAATTTTTTTAATTCTTATTATATGTTTTCTAGACATAATATACAATTAAATTTAATTTTTCAGATAAAATAATTATTTTCCAAAAAATATAATTTTACTTCCTTTTAACAGCACACCCATTTTAAATATAGTTTTTTAAACTTTAATATATAATATTTAACAAAATAAATATCATATTTAGAGTCTGGATATAAAAAATTTACATTGGATGAATTTTTTATATTTTTCTAAAAATTTTGATGTTCTGATGAAAAGTAAAAATATACTGAATTTTAATTGAAAACAAATTTTATCATTAAAATAATTTATGTGGTTATATTATATAAGTTAATGGTTTTAAACTATAAATATCATATATTTTTCTCCATTAATATAATATAGGTAATTGGAATTAATTTTAAAAGGAATTTTGATGTAAAAACATTTCAATCTTTCGTAATGTTTTAAATTTTAAAATCCCATTTTTCATTCCGACAATGGGATTAATTTTAAATTAATTACTAAAACTTATATTTTTTTTATTTTTAAAAATGAGTTCCATATTTGGAATCACCAGGTAAAAATAATGTAAATATTATACTTTTATTTTTGGGCATTATGAATAGTAACTTCAGTATTTTTTATTAATAGAGTGAAAAGGTAAAATGGGTAAATAAGGGTAAATATAATGTTATAAAATTACCTCAAAACTTTTACTGATATTATTTAGTGAGTGAGTTTTGACCTAAACCATCCTTGGGTCGAAATTGTACTATTTGGATGCCAATTGGATGATATTATGACATTTAATATATTTTATTTAAGGAAAATTTAAATATATCTTACTCAAATTTTAATAACTAAATAATTTTTCAAATAATTTTATACATATGATAATTCTATTATCAATACAAATTTGGAATATAATTTTTTTCCTTGTAATGGTAATTTATTTTTAATATTTAGGAAATAAATAAATAACTTAAAGGTTTATATTTTGATGTTGAAGAAATTATTTAACTGGTGAAAAATGAATAAAATTATTGTTATAAAAATGAAAATATCCATTAAAATGCAGAAACACTTTACCAAATATTTTTGGTTGGGTATATCTAGACCATAATCATCCAAGGGTCAATTTATTGACCATTTGGAGCCTTGTAGAAGAGATTATGACATTTATATTCTTTAATTTATAGTGATGTTACAGATGTCACATTCATGTTTTAATAATTATAAAAAAATTAGGATGGATTTTCTAGAAGATATATTTGACTACAAGTATTCTTCTAAAATATAGTAAATTTATATTCATCACAATATTTTGTTTTTAATTATTACCCAAAAATAACTATATTAAATAATTACATAAAACTAATGTAAAAATTATTTTATTAATGGAAATATGAAATTATTGTTATTAAAAATATTAAAATAAATATTATTTGGGATAACAAATATATACAATAAATTTTCTAGATTACCTTTACCCTTAGGGATATAATAAAATATTTGGTTCGAGGATCACATCTTATATTGATATTTTTAAAATCCAATAAAAGAATAGTGTCAAAATTAACAATTGATATTTTTCAAAATAAGGTTTCATAAAATTATTTAAAAATAATAAATTATTTTTAAAAATATATAATAATTATTTTATGGTCTATAATGTTTTTAATTATTTATTTATGATCTAAGTTACATCAAATAAGTAAATATTTCACCCATTTAATATTTAAATATTTGATACCGTTATTAAAATTAAATAGAATAACTATATGTTAAATTGAAATGATAAGGTTTTAATGAATAAAAAAACTTTTCTAAAATTTGCCATTTTATGATATTACCACATTATCACATCTTGTATTATAAATTAGAACATTTTGGATGTTTTTTTGGCATTTTATTTTATTATAAATTAATTCTTTTGGAGATCTCAAAAGTGCCTCTGACCTCAATTATAAAAGGGAACATCCTCCATAACTTATTGACTTTATTTTGTGAATATATGATCGTCCATACTATGCTTATATCTCTTCTAAACATAGATAGTTATATTCTTCAGGTTCTGGTCTTCTCAAGATACCAACAATAGTTACATTAAGAAGAAGATCTAAAGGTATCTCATCGAAGAAGAGGTAATCTCTTTTACTGAATCTCTCAAGATCATTTCTTCTTATACTTCCTCTCCAATTTTTTCATTATAAAGTAATATCTCAAAAATAACTCTTATGTTGAGATTTTATTATGTTTATTGAATTAACATATTTCACCTTCTATCCATCCTATGAAAAACAAAATCACCAAGCATGTGTATGTACGACTTACCGTATCCATGATGTGGTGTAATTTGTTTTTCACCACCATCCTACTTGGATGGATATGATGATAGAAATAATAACTATATATTATTATTAAATAATGATATATATTCTGGAATAAAATATATATCATCCACTTTAATACTATTTCATAATTAAAGGAATGATATTATGTCTCATGTGTACGTATGACCAACCGTCCCCATGATGCGATGTGATTCATTCTATGTGATATCCCTTAAAACATGATTATGTAAATTTATAGAATGAAAAAATATGATACATTCTATGTTAATATCATTTTGGAATGATAAAACTATTATTTATGAGGGAAAATGAGAACTTATTCAATAAAACATGCATAAGAAAATAAATCATTCAAAACCCAAATAATGAGTAATAATGAAATTTTATAAATGAATAAATGATAATATGATCATATATGATATCATAAAAATGAATATGATTCTTTAGTAAGTAAATTACATCATTTAAATCATTATAGAGAGGGATTAGATATATATAAAGGATATTGGATCTAAAGTAAGGGATTATATTGTCTCACTTTTATTTCTGTGGGACATATTCCTTATATAGAACCTAATTGTTTTGTGTGTTGTTTATGTTACCCATGATTTTTTTATGATTATTATTATTAATTTTATTAAATTTATAATATTAATATAATTCTCTTTATTTTATGAGGTATACAATTCGACCAATTATTAATTGTTAGGGGATAATTTTGCAATCTCATTATTATCTCAAATTTTTTATACATAAGTATTTACTGGGGTATATTTGACATTTACATATATTTTTTCTAATAATGTTTTCATAAAATGTTTAATATTATCCTATGGGTTTTTAAACTCGTTTTTCCCCATTTTTTACTTTTTACTACTTGGTTTTAATGGAATCTTTTTTCATTTTCTAAATGATGTACTTTATGACTTTTCTAGAAAAAGTATGGGAATATAGTTTCATTTTAACATATACAGCATGAATGGATTTTTTACGCTTTCATAACACCTTTTTTACTTGAATATTCCCTTATAAATTTTCAAGGATATTTTCAAAGAAACTATTTTGTTTAAAAATTGTACGATAATAAAATAAACCCTTTTTGAAGAGGAAAGAATATTTTCCCCCAGAATAAATTTCAAATGTTTTATCACAATTACATTCCATATAAGATGAAATTATTTAACAAGGATATATGTCAAGTATACTATCCCTATTATTCCTATTGTTTTATTATTTTTATGATGGAATGTTATTTATGACATTAAGTTTTCTATTATGAATTATGTTATGATTGAATGATGTTTAATAAACCCATTTTATTCCTTGGGATATTCATGATGGATGATTTATGTTTTTGTGAAAAACATAAGAATGATTTTATTATTTTATGAGTGGGACCTATATCTCCCTTAAATGCATTGGTTATGGATGGATAACTTATGAGATATATATATTATGCATGAACCTGATTTCATGTTCACAATGTTATGCATGGTCCTGGTTTTTATGTCCATAATTTTATGAGTGGACCTGGTCTCCATGTCCATATGGTTATGCAAGGTCCTCATTTTATGTACATAATAATTGAACATGTTACTATTTATAGTTGTTCACAATTTCACAAGTTCATGTGTATGCCACAATTTTATATCTTAGGTCAATTTTATGATCTTAGAGATTATGTTATTTTATTTCCCTTCAATTCAAGTTTAACTTTGATATGAAGGGCATGATCTTCTAATTTAATGATCACATTCTCATACACAATATTCTCATGTTTATTTTTACATATCGCCCTTTTTTACTCATTGTGATAATTTGAGCTCACCATTTTTTATGTTTTCTTTTCCCCAAGTTATAAAGAAAGGTTTTATGTTATAGTACAAAAAGGGGAAGATCATTGTGGGAAACATTGAAGATGATTCACAAGAATATAAGTTTGTGTTCCATGTTTCCAAAGGCACTAAACTAATATTATCTTGGGGAATATCTTTGTGTCATGTGTTAAGTATTATACAAAAGTAATGTAATTTCAATGTATGTCAATATTGGGTATTTACAGTTGGTATCAAAGTGAATTTTTAGTCAACCTTTTGAATCTCAGATGAGAAAAAATTAGTGAGATCCCTAAGGATAAGTCTAATTATAGGTTACAATCCTAGAGTTTGTGTGATGATTATGAATATACTATGATTAAGCCTATTAAATCATATATTTAAATATTAAAAGTAATTTACCTTACTTATTTGTTTTTAATATATGATATTTATTTCTCACACTTTGATTTCTTGTCTTAGTCAATAGTAATAACTAGATAGAACATGGTTAACTGTGAATGTTTAAGATGTGTAAATTATGGGATCTGTGAAAACTGATTTCATTAGTGGAAATAACATGTAGATAATAATGAAGGTGGTATGAGTATTGGTTATACTACTGAGGATATTGAGATTGTAATTAACATGTGAAAGTTATGGGATGTTCCAGAATTATTTTTTACTTTAAACTTAAGAAGATTGGTTATATTAAGGTTGAGTAACCTTAAGACATTATATTTTAGGAAATACTATGATGATTGATCATGGTAAATGGTTTAAGAATAATGTTGGATGATTGAGGTGTATATGTTTTATAATTCAAATATTCTATTATATGAATCATGAAATATATAAGTGTTTTAAGTATAAGTTTTTCATTAAGGTTTTGAAAGGATATATTGAGTAGTTATATAGACCTTGAAAAATGATTTAAGTGTAAGGTGATATATTTGGGGAACATATGATTATGGGAAAGAAAGCCCTTAATATGTCCCTTATGTTAAAATAATGATGTTTAGATAAAGATATATTTGATTAGAATTAGTAAATTGGATGATACTATTTTCTTGGGAACTAATAATGGAATTTTTTTCAATAGGGTTATGCAATCATTTATGAATTAAACCACTTTTGGGGAATTAAGGACCGTGTCCAATAATATTTGGAATAAGGAAACTGTCATGTTTTGAATAAGGATATATGGTAATTAAGGCTGTTATCATTACTCAAAATAATACATGATGAAGGTGTTCACATGTTTATAATGTGAACAATAAGATATACCTTATGATATATGGGTGATAAATGTTAATAATAGTTAGTATACATCTTTCTAAAGTTATGTATTTTCAAATTTTAGAAGTATTGTAAGGTTACAAATTTATGAAAATTATAAGTAAAAAATTGGATGAGGTTTTCTAGAATAAATTATTATACCACTATATGTGGACTTATTCATATTAAATAACTTGTGATAAATTTTTATGTTTTGATAAAGATAGATTGATTGACCTATAATTCAATTTATGGATCACATGATCTTCTTATTCTTCAGGAATAATAAATTCAACTTCATTTCATTGAGTAAGTGCTGAAGGGGAAATTGTTCAATGCATGACCAATTGTGAGATTTTACCCAAATCAAGTAAGTATATATTCTCATGAAAATTCTTCAACAATAAGTAAAATGTATCTTCATTTAAAATGATGTCTTATTTTCATCATTTTTTATGATATCAATTACCTCTTTCATGATTCCTTATTTTATGGTTTTGTTATTGTTAACCTTCTCTAGATCACCCACTTTCTTGTGATCGGTGATATTTATCAATCTATATGATTATTTAAAACTTTACTCCATACCCAATATTCACATATGTTCTCCTATGTAGAGACCCAGTTATGATTTTATTTGGGTAAACATTATGTTTCTAAATTTCTTTTTTAAAATTATGTTTTAGTCTTCATTTTTAGGATGTGGGTTACTATGAAAAAACTTTCAAGTATTATTCCTTTTATAACCCAGATCAATTTCATGGGAGACATTTATTTTAAGTGGGGTATAATGTAACACCCTAATTTTTTATGAGAGATATTTTTTTAATTTCTTTGATGTCTTGTGTTGTATGCAACACCAACTTAAGTTTGTGTTATACACAACAGTGGATTAGCATAAAGTATACACAACACTATTCTTAGATTGTGTTAAATAAAATTTTTAGTTATTTTGATATAATTCATTTCATTTAAGAATAAGTTTTAGTTAACAACTAAATATTATTATGTTACCTTATAACCTAGTCGGTATAATGGTGGGTATGAACACTGTTAACTTTCCTCTCAAAAAATATTTAAATGCAAATAAGTGAGGTTATAAAATAATAAAATCACTCTTTATGGATTTTATTAATGTAATATATATGTAACATATTCAATATAATGTTTTAAATTCATCTTATATGTTTTATAGACATGATATAAGAACAAATTCAATTTTTCAGATAAAGGAGGTATTTGTCAAGAAATGAAATTTTCCATCATTTGACAGTACACCCATTTTAAATATATTTTTTGATATTTTTATATATTATATTTAAAAAAATATACAATTTATTTGGATGAGGGATATAAAAATTTACTTTGGATGAATTTTTGATATTTTTTTAACAATTTTGAAGTTTTAATGAAAAGTAAAAATATACTAAATTTTAACTGAAAACAACATTTTCATCGAAATAATTTATGTGGTTAAATTACATTATTGAATGGTTTTAAATTATAAATATAATATTTTTTGTCATTTAATATAATATAGTCCATTGGAATTAATTTTACACTGAATTTTGATGTAAAATCATTTCAATCTTTCACAATTTATTAACTTTTAAAAACTCGTGTTTTATTCTGACAGTGGGATTAATTTTAAATTAATTAAAAAAAATTATATGTTTTGAATTTTTAAAAATGGATTCCATATTTTTAATTTTTAGGTCCAATTTATTTAAATATATTTATTTTATTTTTGGGCATTATGAATAGTATCTTTAGTAATTTTTATTAATATGATAAAAAGGTAAAATAGGTAGTTAAGGGTAAATATAAATTATAAAATTACCTTAACAATTTTCCTAATATTATTGGATGAGTTATTTTTGACCTAAAACATACTTGGGTCGAAATTCTAATCTTTAGAAGCCACATGGATGAGATTAATACATTTAATATATTTTATTTAAAGAAAAGTTAAATATGTCTTAATGAAATTTTAATAACTAAAGTATGGTTATACAAAATATAAATTCTATTTTGAATAATCATTTAAAAGATAATTTTATTTATCATGGTAATTTATTTTTAGTTTTTTGGAAATAAAAAATTTAACTTAACGGTTGATATATTAATGATGAAGAAATTATTTAATTGATGAAAAATCAATAAAATAATTTTAATTAAAATGATAATAAGAATTTAAAGACACAAAAATTTGACCAAATATTATTGGTAGATTATATGTCTACCATAATCATCCAAGGGTCAATATATTGACCATTTGGATCATTATAGAAGGGATTATGACACTTATATTATTTTATTTATAGTGATGTTACACTTGTCACAATCATGATTTAATAAGTATAAAATTTTTAATGATTGATTTTATAGAATATGTATTCTAAAAAAAGTATTATTCTCAAATATATTATATTTAAATTAATCATAGTATTTTATTTTTAATTTTTACCCAACAAATATGTTTAGTAAATAATTTCAGAAAACTGGTGTAGTAATTATTTTACTAATGGAAATATCAAATTAATGATATTAAAAATATTAAAATAAATATAATTTGGGATAATTAATACATTAAATGAATTTTATAGATTATATTGACTTCTTATGAATATAATATAATATTTGGTTCAAGGATAGCATCTTATATTGATATATTTAAAATACAAAAAACAAAGTGTCAAAATTGACACAATAGATATTTTTTTAAAATAATGATTTATTAAATTATTTAAAAATAATAAAACATTTTTAAAAATATATAATAGTTTTTATGTGGTCTAAAAATTTATAAATTTTTTTAATGATCAAATTGACATCAAATTAGTATATATTTTAACCTTTCAATATTGAGATATTTGATACCCTTGTAAATATGAAATAGAATAACTAAGTGTTAAATTGAAATTATAAGGTTTGAGTGGATATAAAAACATGTATAAAATTTATTGGTTTATTATATTATGAACTTATCTCATATCATAATAAATTTTTATGGGGTTTTATTTTATTATATATTAATATTTTTGCAGATCCCAAAATTTCCCCTCACATAAATTATAAAAGGGAACCTCCAAACTCAATTATTCACTTCATTTTTGGAATTAAAGCTCATCCATAACCTACCAATTTCCCTTATAAACTTCCCTAGTTATGTTTTTTAGGTTTTTCTCTTCTCAAAAGACAAAATCTAGTCCCTTTAAGAGGAATATATAAATAGAGCTCACCGAAGAAGAGGTAATCCTCTTTACCGACTCTCTCAATATCATTTATCCTTCTACTTCCTATTCCTTTTTTGTTTCAATTTTAAAGTAATAAATATTGTATAATATATATTCTAAGATTTTATTATGGTTATTAAAGAACCATATTCCACCTTCTATCCATCTTACTAAAAACAAAATCACCATGAGTGTGTACTTAGGGCTTACCATCTCTACGACGTGGTGTAATCTGTTTTCACCGCCATATTAATTGGAAGTATATATTTATAGAAATAATAACTATATATAATTATTAAAACATGAAATTTATTATGGAACAACATATATATCATCCACTTCCATACCATTTCATAATTAAAGGAATGATATCATCGCTCGTGCATATGTACGACCTACTGTCTCCAAGATGTGATTTGATCCATTCTACATGATAACCATTAAAACATGATTATATAAATATATATATAATGAATAAATATGATATATATTATTTCAATATAATTTTGGAATGATATAAATATGACCTAATTATAATAACCAGAACTTATTTGATAAAAGATGCATAAGAAAATGAAGCGGTTAGTACCTGAATAACGAGTTATAATGAAATGTTATTACCAAACCGATGATAATATGATAATATATGATATCATAAAAATTAATATGATTATGGAATAATTCAATTACATAATTTAAATCATTATAAATTTGGTTAAGATACTTACAAATGATATCATACCAAAGTTAATGGATTATTTTGTCTCACTTTTATTATTTTGGGCCATTTACCTTATACACCACCTATTCCTTTTATGTGGTGTTTATACTACCCATGAATGTTTTTATGATTATTATTATGAATTTTAGGATATTTAAAATATTCATATAATTTTATTTATTATATGAGCCATACTATTTGACTGTTTATAAATTGGTAGGGAATAATTTCACAATCTCATTATTATCTGAGATTGTTTATACGTATGTATTAATAGGGGTGTATTTTTCCTTGACATCCTTGTTTTCAAAAAAAATGTTTTCCTAAAATGTTTAATATTGTCCTATGTTGGTTTAAATTCATTTTTACCCATTTTTTACTTGTTACTAACTATTTTTTATGGAATATTTCCTTTATTTTTCAGATGAAGTACTTTTTGACATTTGTGGTAAAGGCACGAGAAGAATGTTTCATTTTAACTTATATGGAATGAATGGATTCTTTATGACTTCATAATTCCTTAATTACGTGAGGATTTTCTTAAAAATTTTCAAGGTTATTTTCAATGAAATTATTTTCTTTTCAAATTTTTAGGTGTTTTAAGAAAAGAAAAACATTATTGAAGAAAAAATGATATTTTCCTCAAGAATTAATCTCAAGTATTTTATTAAAACTATTTTCCATATAATATAACATTATATAATAAGGATATGTTTCAAGTATATTATCCCTATTATTCCTATGGTTTGATTATGTTTATGATTCAATTATATTTATGAAGTTTATTTTTCTTTCATGAATTATGCTATGATGGAATGATGTTTAAGAAACTCATTTTATTCAATGGGATATTGTTTGATTAATGATAAATGTTTTTGTAGAACATGTATTAATGATTTAATTATGCTATGGGTGGGACTTATATCTCCCACCAATGCATTGGGTGGTATGGATAACTCATGAGGTATATATTTCATGCATGAACTTGATTTGATGTTCACAATTCTATGTGTGGACCTCATTTTCATGTCCATAATTTTATGAGTGGACTTAGTTTCCATGACCAAATGTTTATGAAATGGCCTGATTTCATGTCCTTAATGAGTGAACCGATTAATATTTATATTTTTTGACAAAATAAAAAGTTTATATGTATGCCACAATTTCATGTATTATTTCAATTTTATGATCTTATGGATTATTTTATTTAATTAACTTATAATTCAAGTTTACCTTTGATATGTTAGGCATGATCTTATAATGTTATGATCATGTTCTCATACCCTTTATTCTCATGTTTATTTTTACATATCACTCTTGTTTACTCTTAGTGTGTATCTGATATCACTATTTCTTATGTTTTTTCACCAAGTTATAAAGAATGGTTTTAGGAAGGAGTAAAAAAAGGTGAAGGTCATTGTGGGAAACATTAAAGATAAATCACTAAATTATAAGTTTTTGTTACAAGTTTCCAAATTCACTAAACTTATATGGTATTTGGGTGTATATTTGTGTCATGTATTAAGTATCCCACAATATTAATGTAATGTCCATGTACAGAATGTTTGAGTCTGAGCCTATTTCATCCACCAGATATCCTTTTCTCTCGATCAAGGGTTCCTCTTTCCCTATTTGTGGAGACACATTTCCCTTCGGATCAATCCTATCGGTGTTCGATCTTCTTTGTAGTCGTGTTGTTTATCCTCCAGGTGAGTGGCCTATTCGCTTCTCCATGGACATTGATCACGATAACTCACATGAGTTTTGTTATTATATCCATTGGTGTGAAATTTGTGTTTCTTCATGCCTTCTTCCAAATCCGTTGTGTGGTATCATTTTGAAGGTCATTCAATTTTTATTGTGTTGTGGAAGGTGTTTGTTATTGAGTTATGCAGATTTACTTTTTTCCTCTGAACCACAATTGTCTAAATTGAATATATCTTGAGATGTGTATTGGGTTGTTGGGAATTTTTAAACAGTATTGAGTTTTCATTGTTGGTGTATCCTATTAAGGGTGAGTGCGAGTTGAGTTTAGAAATAGGCGGTTCAATATCTATCCTATTTTGATAAACCTTATTACTACTTCTATATAAATTAATTTATAAAAGGAATTGGCATGATTGTTTTGTGTTTTTTGAAAATATTTTTTAATAATTAATGGTATTTCCCTTATTTTTGATAAATGGAAAGAAATTGGGTATTATCAAAGCATTAAAATGGATTTGTGAAATGGTCTTGATATAGTTTTTCAAATAACAGGAATAGATTTTGAAAACGACCAAAATGGTTACCTGTGGTACTTAGGTGGAAGGATTATCATAAGGCCATCATCCATTTTTTGTGATTATCAAGTGGTTTTCTCATAGGTATTTTATTTTTTTCCAAGGTTCATTTTCTTATGGGACTAATATTGACTTTTTAGGGGGGTTTACTCATGGGGTATTATTCTCCTTCATAGGATAATGTTTTAGGAACTAGATGGTGCACTTGAATGATTATGGTTCAAGTAGTATTCTAGTCTTACCTATAGTGATATTTTATGCTGATACCTATGCTTCTATTTTGTATTTTTTGGATTTCTGTTTTAGCCTTGATATGAATGTTGATACTTGGAAAAGATGATATTGAAAATGTAATTTGTAATAGATATACCTACCTTGTTTTTGAACTATGAAAAAGGGAAATGATTTCCATATTTTTTATAAAACTAATTTACTTATTATCATGAAATGTTTTATTTGAAATGAACATATAGTAATTGTTATATAGACTATTGTTATGAAACACCTAGGTGGGATACTATTGACCATGTTCTCATACACTATGTACACCCCTTCGGCAATGAATAGAACGTTGTATGTATTCAAATATAGGGAAAATCCAGGCACCACCGAGAGGCAGTTTGGTTCTATGTTAGCAGAGTTGGGTTGCTGGTGGTGAGATGGTGGGAGTTTGACCACACCACAATATAGAGTAGATATTTGTTTTCGGTCATTTGCAGTTGGACTTGTCTCTTGGAGATTTAAGATACTTTTATAGTTTTTTTGTTTCTTATTTTTACTTATAGTTATGGTATGTATTTATAACTTTCTCATTATTCCTTCTCACTCTATGTATATATATTCCATGTGTTTGTTTAAGATGGGTGAAATTATTCCCTCTTTTTTTCGATTACCAGGTGCTTGTCTCCAGCCCGCAGGTATCGGGAATTCCCTTCGAGTATGTGAAAAAATAGGCTAGGTTCTAGGTTTAAGGGTAACTTGGGATGGTGTATTACAATTTGGTATCAGATGAGATCTATCTCCAATGATTCCTTGTATTTGGATGTTTTTATACTAGAGATAGTATTTTTTAGACTTTAGTGGAATGTAGTGGTAAGTACATGGACATCTATTATCTTGATGAGACTTAAGTTTCCATGGGATGCTAGGATGTATGTATTTTGTGTTTGGTTTTTTTAATCTTTGTTTTTACATATTATTTTCTGGTTTAAACTGATATTTACTCAGTTTTCTGATCAGTTCTTCTATTTTAGTTTGCATTAGTATCCCTTAGATATTTCTTCCACGAGTTACTCAGGAGGGTGCAGCTGATACTCCATGGGGAATCCTCATATAGATCAGAATATCATTGAGGATATAGTATGGGTAGTTCGTGTTATTGATCAGAACATTACATGAGTTTAGAACAAATTTTTTGAGGTATATCCAGGAGTTGTAGAAGATAGATATTGTTCTCGAGAATTATAGCATGAGAAGCCATCGTCCTTTAATGGAATGAATAAAACTCAAGAGTTGTAGGAATGTATGGATCATATCAATTAAATATTTAAATTTTTGGAAATCCATTACAATTTCACGATGAAGTGTAAAGCATCCAGGCATGTGGTTTTTGGTAATCGATAGTGGTATTCCATATTCCAAGTAGATAGACACATGGAATTGGAGTGGATGGGATTCAAAACCATTTCCTTCCATTAGTTTTCTCCAAAGTCATTGATGCTAGAAAATGATCAAGATTTCATATCATTGCAGTAGGGAGAACATTAGGTGTCACCATACACTAATCAGTTTGTTGAGTTTGTTAGTTTTTTTAGACATGGTGAGTAATGAATAGTTGAAGGCTTCAAAGTACATGTAGGGTTTGAGAATTGATATCATCTCATATGTGTTTATGTTAAATCATTCTACCTATGTGGATCCTTTAGACAGATCTATTATTGTAGAGATGAATATGGAATGAAATTTTTTCTTTTCCAACCCTTCTCTTTAATCCAATGGTAGATTCAGTGGCACACGTGGGAAGAAAATAAAGTGGCAGGATCATCACAGAATTTTTGGTGGTGGTTCTCAGCAGCAAGCCTCCTCCACACCATCTTCTATATCTGTAAATATTCTTATGACTTTCAAACAATGTGAAACGGTTAGAAACAAGAGCCATTCATATCATATTCCAATGAATATGTGTAACAATTAAGGAAGTATTTGTTACTTAAAGTGCTTCTATCAGGATATGACTAGACCCCATTATGATCAGGGTTCATCAGCTCCAAAGGCTAATGCAAGGAATCTAGGTGCTTCTAGTACTAAAGGGATTTATCCATAATCCTTAGAGTGAAGTAATTTTATGTAGTAGATGATTTTCCAGTAGAGTTCGATGTAGGTCTAGAAACAGTGGGAGTTAATATCATTATTTCATCTTCTTTAGAGATTAATTTATTTGATATTGGTGTCTCCCAATCATTTATATATTCACATTTTTCTGATATTCTTAAAATTTCAATAAAACATATGTTCTTTCTAATGTAGTTATTGACATCACTTAGTAATAGGAAAGATCATCAGTTTTGTTGTCCTTCTTGTTCCTTAACGATAGCTGGTATGGATTTGGTATGTGATTTTCTTATTATTAACCTTGATCTATTTTACATCATCATCTATATATATTTTCTTCTTGATCAACAAGATGAGGTAGATTGTTATCATTGACATGTTTCCTTTTTTACTACCAATGGGAGATCTTTTGTGTTTGATGGGGAGTTGGACCTGAAGTCTTATCATGCATGACCTTCTCACCTAGAGATTAGGATTTTTTGTATGTTTTTTCGATTTTCGCCGATTATTTTTATTATATTTTTTATCTTCCTATTGTTTCTCATGATTTTTCTGATATTATCCCAAACAACTTCTCTAGTCTTTCTATGAAGAGAGTGGTAGAGTTTAATATTTAACTAGTTCCAACTACACAGCTGATATTAATTCCTTATTACCGTATAGTGCCATTGGATCTGAAAGAACTTAATAATCAGTTGGATAACCAATTGGAAAAGGTTTCATTCACCGTAGTGTTTCAACATGGGAATCTTGTGTGATCTTTTCCAAGAAGGAATATGGTTTACTTCGGTTATGTGTGGACTATAGGAAGGTGAAATGGGTAACATTTAAGAACAATTATCATTTTCCTCATGTTGATGATTCTTTTGGTCTGTTAAATGGGGAAACATGGTTTTCAATTATTGATTTTTGGTCGGGTTAACATCATCATAGAGTTTGGGAGTCTGATATACCAAGTAGATATTTCGGAGTAGGTATGGCCATTATAAATATCTTGTGATTCCTTTTTGGTAAAACTAACACTCTAGAAGTTTTTATGTATTTTATGAATCAGATATTCCATATATATCATGAAACGTTTGTTGTAGTACTCAAGGATGATATTCTGGTTTACTCAAAATTCGAGCATGGGGGTGAGCACCATCTGGTTTTGGTTATAAAAATTCTGAGAAGTCACCATTTGTATGGAAATATTTATAATTATAGTTTCTAGATTTAATAAGTGACATTATGAGGTCACATTATTTTATAACATGGATTATCAGTTTGTCATGAAATGGTGAAGGCTGCTTTATCATGGGAAGAACCACATAATTTCATTTAGAGACAACGCTTCCATGGTCTTGTTGGATACTACTAATGGTTTGTTAAAGATTTCACTAATATGGAATCACCTTTCACTACTCTTACCTATAATGTGGTGAAATTTGCATGGGATGTGAATTGTTAGTCTTATTTCGATGAACTAAAGTGAATTCTGACATCATCTCCTATTCTGATCATTCCTGATCCCTGTAAGGGTTACATAGTTCTATTTGATGCATCTGGTGCTAGTTTGGGATATGTGGTAATGTAGGATAACCATGTGGAAGATTAATTCTATTGTGTGCTTCAAAATAATGAGTTAATTACCCCACTTGAAATTTAGATCATGGTGTAGTTAGTCAAGTGCTTAAATATTAGTGGAACTATCTTTTGGGTAATGGTTCATAGTTTTTTCTAATCATAAGAGTTTGAGTTATATATTTTCATAAAAATAATTGAATCTCATAAATAGATTATGTGCATAATACCATCATATTTTTGAATTTTATATTCCATACACCTTTGGAAAGTTGAATGTCATTACAGATGTACTTAGTTGGATAGTACCATCACAGGATGTTCTAAAAATGAAGGAGGTGTGGAACCTTATGGGGGTTTTTTCTTCGTTTCACCTAAATGGATAGGAGAATATTTTGGGTATGATTCTGACTAGGGTTCAGTTATCATCATCTAACTTGGAGTCTATTTTATAGATTCAGCACTATGATGATGACTTCATTGAATTTGACAATGCCTTTTATGGTAGGGATACTATTTCTTATTGGTCACTCTCTTTAGATGGCATGATTCATTTTGGGAAGTGGGTTGTCTTCCCAGCATCTGTGAGGAGTTTATATTTGTTTAATTTTCATTGCTCTTCATGGTTCATTCATCCAATCACTATGAAGATGTATTATGTCACGAGATAATGATTTTGGTGGCTGGGTATGAAGCATAACATTGCAGATTATGTATCTCACTGTTACACCTACCAAAGGATAAAGGTAGAGAGCATGAAACCATCTGGTTTAGTTACGCCTCTTTCAGTTCCTGTTTGAAAATCAGATATTTTATCCATGTATTTTTTTGTTGGGTTACCACAGAATCCATAAGGGAGTAATTCTATCTAGGTTGTTATTGGTGGATTGAAAAATTCTTCTCATTTTATACAGATCAAGGATACAACTAAGGTTAAACATCTAGGTAAGTTGTATGTACAAGAGATTGTGAGGTTACATGGTAGTCCTTTTTCTGTTGTTTTAGATATGGATCCTAGTTTTACCTCGAGATTTTGTATGTGTCTCCAAGATCTGGTGGAAACTCAGGTCAATTTGATCATATCTTAGCATCAACAGAAAGATGTTCAGACAGAGAATGTGATTCAGATTCTAGAGGATATTCCTTGTACATATGTCATGGATTTTAGTGGATCATGGGATATACATTTGGGACTATTTGATATTTTTTATAACAAAATTTATGAGTCTTCAATATAAATATATCTCTTTGATGCATTCTATAGACACTCATGTAGATGGCCTCTTTGTTGGGATGATTTGGGATAAGTATATTTGGTTCGACCAGGCTTGGTCTAGGAGACTTCAAAAAAGATTCTAGATATACATCAAAGTCTGGTTATAGCCCAAAGTCAATATAAATATTATGCAAGTCAACAGAATCATCCTTTGGAGTTTTCCACTGGTGACAGGGTTTCCTTGAAATTTTCTCCTCTGATGGGCCACCATCATCATGGAGAATATGGAAAATTTTCTCTAATATATGTTGTATAATTTGAGGTCACTGATAGGCTATGTAAGTTTTCTTATCGGTTAGAGTTGATGGTTTAGTTTGTTGTACCTCTCGTACCCCTCGTGGTTTAATTTTCATGATCACAATCACTTTCCTATTTATCTAATATTGTTTTAAGTGTTTTTGGCTGATAGGCATGATTTCAGGTGGCCAAGGAATTGGGCCAAGAAAACCAGAAGCAAATGTGGAATGGTTTTCAGTCCACCGGCCAACCGGTGGCTTCACCACCGGCCAGCCGATGGACCCTGGACAGAAGGCTGAGCCACTGCCTCAGCACCGGCCAACCGGTGGCCTCACCAGCGGCCAGCCGGTGGCACCCAGCAGAATAGTGTTTGCTACTGCCTCAGCACCGGCCAACCGGTGGCCTCCTCACCGGCCAGCCGGTGGAGCCTGAGCCCGAAGGCTCCTCCATTTTGCAAGCACCGGCCAACCGGTGGCCAAGCACCGGTCAGCCGGTGGAGCCAGTCAAACTAGCCGTTGGGCCTTTGACCAGCCCTGTCCACTTGCCTCCCAACGGCTCCGAAGCCCTTTCCAACGGCTCCGAAGACCTCCAAAGGCCATATGAGGGTTCCCCCTCTATAAATAAAGGACTAGGAAGTCCCGGAACAATGTCGGAACTATTACCAAGCCAACGGAAGCCCACGGGAACATTTCTCATCATTTGGCAAACCTCCGGCGGACTCCCTCAAGAATATCCAATTGCTCCAACTCACTTCCACATCCGAGGAGAACCACCATAGAAGCTTGGGAGCTCCCTTCATCAACTCCTTCAATCCATTGGCACCCAAGGCTTCCCCATTACGGTTTTTATTGCTTTATTTATTTTGAGCATCAAATTGAGTTTGTGCCTACAAACTCCCATTTCTCTCATCCTCCATTCTTTTGGGTTTTCACATCACCTTTAAGGTGTGAAGAGGTTGGTCAAGCCTTTCCTTTAAAAGGCTTGAGACATAGGTGAGCTAGCCTTCACCTGTAAGAAGGCTAGTGGGTTCTTGCTCAACCAATTAAAAGCAAGTGGGTTCTTGCATAACCATTTAAAAGAAAGCTGTAATAGGTTCTATACTAACCTTAAAGTCTAGTGGGTTTCTTTCTAAAACCATTGAAAATAAAGCGGTAGTAAATCTCTCAACGGTTGAGTTGGGAGCGGAGACGTAGGCTTGGGTATAAGCCGAACTCCGTTATCAAGTTGTGTGTTTTGCCTCTTTTATTTCCGCTGCATTTATAAATTGTTTTTAAATTGTTAATTAATTTTTAAAAGGCAATTCACCCCCCCCTCTTGCCATCACTCTCTTCTTTCTCCGCCCAACAATTGGTATCAGAGGCAAAATTTGAGTAATACCCTAACCGGTTTCAAATTCAAGATCCATTGTGATGGCTTCAACCTCTTTCGCCCCCGAAGGTTATTCATTGGGTCGTGCTCCATTCTTTGATGGAACCGACTACACTTATTGGAAAACTCGCATGATTACATTTCTTAAAAGTATTGGCTATCCTATATATAGAATTGTTATGCAAGGCTACACTCTTTCTAGCAAAGATGAGTCTAAATGGACCCCCGAAGACATTGCTTATTTTGAGCTTGATGGCAAAGCCATGAATGCTCTTCATTGTGGACTAGACCGTAATGAATTTAATCGTATTTCTACTTGCTCATCTTCTTATGACATTTGGAAACTTTTAGAAGTAACCCATGAGGGCACTAAAGGCGATGACAAGCCCGATTTCCCATCCCGCAAGACAAAGGCCAAGCAAAAGAAAAAGAAGAAGGCTTTCAAGGCCACATGGAGTGATAGCTCCACATCCTCCTCTTCCTCCTCCTCAAGCGACAACGGTAACAAATGTCTAATGGCATTCCATGAGGTAACCTCTTCCGACTCCTCATCCTCTTGTTCTTCAAATTCAAATTCTTTCAATCACATGTCTTATGAGGATCTCCAACATGCTAGAGATCAATTGGAGGAAGGTTTTCACGAACTTTCTTCCAAATTTGTTGCTTTAAAAAAGAATTTCAAAAAACTCTCTTCCGAAAAAGAACAACTTCTCAAAGAGAAGGAAGAGTTGTCCCTCAAAATCCAAAACCTTCCCGATGTTGATTCTATGGAATCAACAATTAAAGATTTAAGGGAATCTCTTTCCATGTTTACTCAAGGGGAATAAAATTTGACCAAACTCCTAGGTTCCCAACGTGTTTCTAGAACCACCCAAGGGCTTGGCTATTCCAAGCAAGCTTCCTCTTCCCATGAACCTACTATTTTTGTAAGGGGGAGCTCTCAATTTAAATTTTGTAATTATTGCAAAAAACCTGGGCACTTAATTTATGAGTGCGATTGCAAAAATGCCCGGTATGGTAGGCCCAAAACCATTTTCCTTAATGATGAATTTCAAAGGAGAAGACCCGCCATAAGACAAGTATGGATTGAAAAATCCCTTTTAGCGAGTCTCTCCGGGCCAAAATTTGTCTCGGTTTCAAAAACCTCTCCCCGGTGACTTGTTGTTTTTATTTAGGGGGAGTTAGGATTGTTTAAGCCTTTTTGATTTCAATTCAAAATATTCATTTCAAAATTTTTGATTCAAAACTTTCAATTCAAAATTTTCATTTCAAAATTTTTGATTCAAAACTTTCAATTCAAATTTCAAAAATTTCAATTGATTTAAAATTTCTATCTAGTTTTTCAACGTTTCCCTCAATCAAGTTTTATGCCCCGTGCTATTTTGATAATCACAAAGGGGGAGAAATTCTTGGTTGATTGGGGGAAAAATCTTTTTCTCATGCTTTGATTTACTTTTCAATTTATACTTTAAAATCATGCCTTTCATTTCATTTTTACATTGTTTGTTTTGGTGATTGTGATCATCAAAATAGGGGGAGATTGTTGTACCTCTCGTACCCCTCGTGGTTTAATTTTCATGATCACAATCACTTTACTATTTATCTAATATTGTTTTAAGTGTTTTTGGATGATAGGCATGATTTCAGGTGGCCAAGGAATTGGGCCAAGAAAACAAGAAGCAAAAGTGGACTGGTTTTCAGTCCACCGGCCAACCGGTGGCTTCACCACCGGCCAGCCGATGGACCCTGGACAGAAGGCTGAGCCACTGCCTCAGCACCGGCCAACCGGTGGCCTCACCAGCGGCCAGCCGGTGGCACCCAGCAGAATAGTGTTTGCTACTGCCTCAGCACCGGCCAACCGGTGGCCTCCTCACCGGCCAGCCGGTGGAGCCTGAGCCCGAAGGCTCCTCCATTTTGCAAGCACCGGCCAACCGGTGGCCAAGCACCGGTCAGCCGGTGGAGCCAGTCAAACTAGTCGTTGGGCCTTTGACCAGCCCTGTCCACTTGCCTCCCAACGGCTCTGAAGCCCTTTACAACGGCTCCGAAGACCTCCAAAGGCCATATGAGGGTTCCCCCTCTATAAATAAAGGACTAGGAAGCCCCGGAACAATGTCGGAACTATTACCAAGCCAACGGAAGCCCACGGGAACATTTCTCATCATTTGGCAAACCTCTGGCGGACTCCCTCAAGAATATCCAATTGCTCCAACTCACTTCCACATCCAAGGAGCACCACCATAGAAGCTTGGGAGCGCCCTTCATCAACTCCTTCAATCCATTGGCGCCCAAGGCTTCCCCATTACGGTTTTTATTGCTTTATTTATTTTGAGCATCAAATTGAGTTTGTGCCTACAAACTCCCATTTCTCTCATCCTCCATTCTTTTGGGTTTTCACATCACCTTTAAGGTGTGAAGAGGTTGGTCAAGCCTTTCCTTTAAAAGGCTTGAGACATAGGTGAGCTAGCCTTCACCTGTAAGAAGGCTAGTGGGTTCTTGCTCAACCAATTAAAATCAAGTGGGTTCTTGCATAACCATTTAAAAGCAAGCTGTAATAGGTTCTAGACTAACCTTAAAGTCTAGTGGGTTTTTGCTAAAACCATTGAAAAGCAAGCGGTAGTAAATCTCTCAACGGTTGAGTTGGGAGCGGAGACGTAGGCTTGGGTATAAGCCGAACTCCATTATCAAGTTGTGTGTTTTGCCTCTTTTATTTCCGCTGCATTTATAAATTTTTTTTAAATTGTTAATTAATTTTTAAAAGGCAATTCACCCCCCCTCTTGCCATCACTGTCTTCTTTCTCCGAGCCAGTCAAACTAGCCGTTGGGCCTTTGACCAGCCCTGTCCACTTGCCTCCCAACGGCTCCGAAGCCCTTTCCAACGGCTCCGAAGACCTCCAAAGGCCATATGAGGGTTCCCCCTCTATAAATAAAGGACTAGGAAGCCCCGGAACAATGTCAGAACTATTACCAAGCCAACGGAAGCCCACGGGAACATTTCTCTTCATTTGGCAAACCTCCGGTGGACTCCCTCAAGAATATCCAATTGGTCCAACTCACTTCCACATCCAAGGAGCACCACCATAGAAGCTTGGGAGCGCCCTTCATCAACTCCTTCAATCCATTGGCACCCAAGGCTTCCCCATTACGGTTTTTATTGCTTTATTTATTTTGAGCATCAAATTGAGTTTGTGCCTACAAACTCCCATTTCTCTAATCCTCCATTCTTTTGGGTTTTCACATCACCTTTAAGGTGTGAAGAGGTTGGTCAAGCCTTTCCTTCAAAAGGCTTGAGACATAGGTGAGCTAGACTTCACCTGTAAGAAGGCTAGTGGGTTCTTGCTCAACCAATTAAAAGCAAGTGGGTTCTTGCATAACCATTTAAAAGCAAGCTGTAATAGGTTATAGACTAACCTTAAAGTCTAGTGGGTTTCTTGCTAAAACCATTGAAAAGCAAGCGGTAGTAAATCTCTAAACGGTTGAGTTGGGAGCGGAGACGTAGGCTTGGGTATAAGCCGAACTCCGTTATCAAGTTGTGTGTTTTGCCTCTTTTATTTCCGCTGCATTTATAAATTGTTTTTAAATTGTTAATTAATTTTTAAAAGGCAATTCACCCCCCCTCTTGCCATCACTCTCTTCTTTCTCCGCCCAACATAGTTTACTGGAATTCATGATGTTTTTTGCAAATATCATCTCAAGAAGTACAATCTTGATCCTACTCACATTCAGAGTTAGAAGTAAATAGTGTTAGAGTTAGATGTTTCTATTCTAGAGAAACCATTTGATATTTTTGACTCTCAAGAGAAATTCTTACACAGGAAGTCAATTCCATTTGTTAGAGTTCTATGGAAACAAAGATCAAATTATCATAGGACTTGGTAATGTGAGTTGTTGATGAGGGAGCAGTGGAATCATCATTTTTCAGGGATTACATATTCCACATTAAATCCTGGGGATGGATGTATTTCATGGTGGCGAGTTTGTAACATCTTGTTACCTAAATCGTGTATGTTTTTCCTTCTCTCCAAGTTCCCTTTTTGGTGTAGAGCCTTTATAAGTTTCTCTCTGTATTTTTTACTGGTTGCAGGGTAATTTCATGTTATGTAACTCAGTTGCAAGATGTTTAATTTCTTGTTGGATACAATTCATGAGAAGGGTTCACGCCGTGAAGGGTTACATGTCGTGATGAGCATTTACACATAGTGAGTTATTTTAAGGTAGGATTTTAATCTGGGGTTACTAATTTTTTGGCATACATGAACAATGTGGATTTCAAGACATGTTAATGAATTACATGTCATGTAATTCCCAGAGTATGGAATTTTTAGGGAGACGTATGGGTATGAGTGCCTATTTTGGAAACCATATCTCCTTTTCTCTCAATCAAGGGTTCCTCTTTGACAATTTTGGGGAGACGCCGTTCCTTTTGGATCAATTTGATCTGCGTTAAATATTTATTTATATTGAGGTGTTCCTCTCTATGTGAGTGGCCTTTCTATTTATTCATTTCCATTAATCATGGTAACACCCTTGAGTTGCATTATCAGATCCATTGGTTTGAAATAGGTGTTTCATCATTTACACTTCAGGATATGTTGTGTAATCTCATTCCAATGGTCATTCCTTTGTTGGTTGTGGTGCAGCTGGTGATATTTTTTGAGGTATGTGGATTTGATCCTTTCTTCCAACACTATTTTTTCTAGTTTGAATCTATCTAGAGATGTTGATTGGATTATATGGTTTTTCTTGAAATCTTTGTGTTTTCATTTTTGGTGGATCTCATTACAGGCGTGTACAACCCAAGTCTCGTGGTAGGTGGTTTTATCTCTATCATATGTTGATGAAAATTATTGTTCCTATTTTTTAAACTATTTTAAAAAAAATTTAATGACTATTTTGTGTGTGTTGAAAATTGTTTTTATTGAAAATGGTTTTTCTATGGTTATTGACAAATTGAAATAAAAGTGGTATTTTAAAATAATTTAATTGAATTTGTGAAATGGTTTTGAAATGTTTTTTTAAAGGATTGGAATGGATTGTGAAAATGAGAACATGGGTTACCATGGGTACATAGATGGAATGATTGTCTTTGGTCCATTATCAATTTTTTGTGATTATCAGGAGTTTTTATCATTGTTCTTTACTCTATTTACTTGACCCATTGTTCTAGGGAAATGGTATTGAGTTTGTTAGGATGTTACTCATGAGTTATTCCTCTGCTTCATAGGCCTATGTTCTTGGAACAATATTGTTCACTTGATTGATTATGGTATGACTAGTCTACTAGTCTGACCTATAGTGATCCTTGGTGATGATTCTTATGCTTTTGTTTTTTATTAATTGGAATTCTATTTTATCCTTTATATTCATATCAATTCCCAAAAAAATATGATATGGAAAATTTTATTTGAAATTGATATACCTATTTTTTTTAGATCTATGAAAAAGAGAAATGCTTACCATGTTTTTTATAAAACTTATTTACTACTTATCATTACATGTTTTATTTGAAATGATCATACATAAATTGATATATAGGTACATGTTATAAAACACCTGGGTGAGATCCTGTTGAGCAGGTAATATCACACCCTATGCACCCCTTTGGTGGTGTATAGAACTTTTTATGTCTTCCAATTCAAGTAAAATCAGGTCATCGTAGTGAGGAATCGAGGTTTCATGTCACTTAAGTTGGGTAGCTGGTGGTGAGATTTTGGGATTTCATCCACACCATAACATAATAAAGCTATTTGGTTTTGGTCCTTTGAAGTTGTACTTGTATCTTGTATATTTTGGAAACATTTACATTTTTTCACTATTTTCTTATAGTTATGGAATATATTTATTTGTTTCTCATTGTTCCTTCTTGTTTTTTGTATATATATGCAATGTGTTTGTTTTGGTTGGGTGAAATCAGTCCCTCTAGTTTATTATTCAATACTCAGGTGCTTGTCACTAGCCTGTGGGGATCAGGAACACCCTTTGGGTACATCACAAAATGGGATGGGTTCCCTATTTGAAGGTAACCTAGGTCAGTTTATTACAATAACCATGAGAGGAATCATTATATAAAGGCGTATAATGTGTCAATGCATAAAAATTCATCATCATCTCTTAGTGGTCAAATACCACACATAGTTTTGAAAAAATCTAGCATCATGTCAATATGTAAAATATGTGAATATTAATAACAACATCATTTTGAAAAAATCTAGCATCATGTTCATTAATATTTCATATTATCTCATGAGATACAACACATTACCCAATGTATTGGAGTTCTATATAATTCTATGTGAACCTATCACATTATAACATTTCCACAATCTAGCATGTCAATTCGAATATATATCAATCATATATATAAAATAATACATGGAAAAGGAATGGGTTTCATTTCTTATAATATACATTCATGAATAAACTTGGGGGTTCCCAAATGAATAATGGGAATATATATTTTATATAAGATTCGTCATTTTTGAGTGAAGAAGAAACAACTCAAAATGAGTCAACATCTACTTTGGAAAGAATATAACTTCTGTAAAATCTTTATAAATGACATAAAAACAAATTTGAAACATGTATATCCTTGAAAAAATAGGTTATAACCAATAAAGAACACCCACATTGAAATTTTACATGAAAGTGGAATAACCCATAGAATGGTAATCCAGATTGAGAATCCCCTTACCTTATGTCTGAATTATTTAATCAATTTAAAATAATAGATAATAAAATTAGATTCATTAATTAGTAAATCCAAAACATATTATACATTTATTTTATTTTTTAAAATTTTATTAAGTTCTTTTATGGACACTTTTATGAGTTATAGATTTTAATTTCATCATTCTGGAATGTTTGTTTTCTTGGTTTTCAAGATCTGTTCACTTGTATATATGTATATAAGATCGTTTAAAGTGATAATAATTATCCAAAATTGAATTTATATTATATTTATGAACTTTGAAAATTTATATGGTATTATATATTATTTTTTCAAGATATGATGATGACTCATTATATAAAACATTAATGATAACCGTTTAGATTAATTATGTGTCCTTTTCTATTCATCCATAACTAGTTTTATTTTATTATTTAGTATTATGTATATTTGTTTTTTATAAAACATAATATAATAATAAAATTAATTTTAAAATATTTTTCAACCATTATAATGGTTTTATTAAAATTCTTAAAGGCATTAAAGGAAAATGAAAACAAGTCATCCTTGATGGCAATAAATCAACACCTCAAGAACAATTTTTTCATTTTTAGAATTAAAGGGAGAGAAGAAGAGGTTTTATGATGGATTACTCATTTAATATAATAAAATTATATTATATATAAGATAATAGATCTATCTTTTCACTTGGATAGTTATAGGTGAGGATTGAATACCAAAAAATGAAATTGAAAAGAAAATAAAATAAAATAAAAGAGGATTTGGCCTCTTGAATTCTTCTCCTTGAGAACCTCCTTAGGGAAAATTGATTTAGTATTTTGTTGATAAAAAATCCTCTTTGATTTGGGGAGATTATTTTTGAGAGTATTGGTCAGAATTTGGAAAATATTTAAGGAAAGGAAGGTGTAAGAGGAAGAGGTAGTGAGGGATTGTATTTATAGGGGGAGGAGAGGGGTATTTTTAATTATTATATTTATTTTTTTATTATTTTTATTGAGACTATCAATAGTTTTAAACATATCATGAAATATATTAAATAATGAAGGATAGTTTGAGATTATAGACTTACATCATCCATACATAAACCATTACTCAAAAATTCATGTATTTGTTAAATACTTTAAAATACTGTATTTCACTATTAAAAAAAATTAATCTATCTAAAAAAATATCAAAAATTCACCCTAACCAATTTTTGATGCACAGAATTAAAAAATTAACTCCATTTTATGAAAAAAAAATATAAATTTAGTAAATTTAATTTTTATTTATAATCATCATTTATTCAAAACATATTGATATTAAAATTATAACAGATTTTATAATAATTCGAAAAATAAATTAAGGTATCATTAAATTTTCCTATAATAATAAGACAAAAAATATTAATTTATGAATACATTTTTTGAAAATAAATTTTCTTTTAAATCATTATATTATTTATAAAATTATAAATATATAATTATGACTTAAAAAATACCAATACTTAATTTTCAATTTTAGGAAATTTATTTACTTATACCATGATATAATTATATCATATTATCATTTATAATATGCCTAAATTGTATTTATAATTTTATAGGTAAGGTTACTATTATGTTGTCTAGATTACTATTCTTAATGATCATGTTACTATTCCATGGTTCCAGTTAGTATTAAATCGGTATAAGTTATTTAATTTGAATGAATATAACTTACTTCAAATATAATTTATGAAAATAATATTCTTACTGAGATATATATGCTATGTTTGTATTTTATAGTATATAGAATAATTATAAGAGGTGAAAACTTCATTGATTAAGTTTAGGTTGTTACATTCTCCACACATTTTTAAATCTCACCCTCAAAATTTCATTTTATATACTAAAACAAGAATAGGTGAGGGTACACATCCTTCATTTCCTCATTTGATTCCCATGTTTCATATTAATTCTTATGTTTACGCTATTGAACAATGATCTTTTGAGTACTCTTGTTGTGTAAAACTTTATCTCTACATTCCATGATCTTCAACAAATCCTCCTTGCATGAGTGATAATTTTACTATTGTATCGCCTCTATATTCAGTACATGTGCGGGATCTATTATGTACTTCCTTAATAGGGATACATGAAATGCATCATGTACTCCACACATGTTTTATGTATGTTCAAGTCGATATTCCACAACATTAACCCAACAAACAATCTCTAAGGGGCCAATGTACCTGGATCATAGCTTTCCTTTCTTCCCAAATATCAATATTTTCATTCATTGAGATATGATATAGATTACCATGTATCCAACCCTGAACTCTAGGCTCGTTGACAATTGTATGTAAAGATCTTCTATCAAGTTTGGTCTTCCTTGATGTGATTCTCAATGGTTTACACCTTTTCTGGAATTTATTCAACCATTTCAGGTCCTAAAAGATTATGTTCACCAACCTCATATCAGCAAGCCAATGTTCTACATCATTTATAATAAATATATTCATTTAGATCCATTTGGATGCTCAAGTGAAAACATTTTCTGTAAGAGAACCTAAGAATAGGTATAATTTAGTCACATCCTCCTTTTAAGTACATAAAACATGCTCTCAACATTTATTCAAGTGTTTGAATAGTCCACTCGGAATGGTCATCAGTTTTAGGTTGATAAGCCTTACTAACATTTATTTCAGTGGTTAGAAAATTTTATATTTTTATCCATAAATTGGAGTTGAATCTCATATCTCGATCAGATAAAATAAATAGTTGTACTCCATTCAAACTTTCCAATTTTATAATATATATCTTTTCTATTTTATCTACTGATAAGTCCTCTTGAATTATGATAAACTTATTAGTCTTTATAAGATAAACCATAACAACACATATAGCATTTTTTTCCTTTGGATGTCTTTGGCTGTTTGTTGAAAAGTCAATGGTGATTTTTTTCATATTTATATGTTAGTACATGTAATGGTTTCATAATCCTCTTTGACATTTTTATTTCATCCTTCACTTGTTGGCATACTATGCACTTTGATGTATATTATGTGATCTCTTTCTTCATATTGTCCCACTAATAGTTCCCTCATAGATCATGATACACCTTAGTTTTCCTGGGTGAATAGAGAATTTTGAGATATGTGTGTCACTCATAATCTTTTTCCATATCTCTGATTGGATGGTTCACATAATCAGAATGAAAATCTTATGGATCCTCCCTCATGAATTTTGAACTTTAAGGATATCTCTTTTATGATGGATTCTTCCTTATTCTAAATTTACACAACATTTATTTGAGAATACATTACTTTCTCAATGAGAGATGGTCTAAAATAATTTGAAAAATGATTGGTGATGTTTCTTCCTTATTTATTCTCATTTAAATCTTTTGAAAATCAATGAATATTGGATCCTTCTAAATTATCATCATTGATAATGTTGTTGGATTCTTTCTACTTAGTGAATCTTCCACTTTATTTGATCTACCATGATAGAAGTGGATTGATAATTCATAATAATTGATGAGATCCAAATATCTTAGTTGGTGCATATTAATATCCTTTTATGTGAATATATATTTGAGGAACTTATGATTAGTATATATCTGATAGTTCTCCCCATAGAGATAGTAACACAAGATTTTCAATGTGAAGATCACATCCGCCAACTCCATATCATGCATGGGATAGTTTTTCTCATGAATTTACAACTTACTTGAGGTGTAGGATATGAATTTATCATTTTTATTCAGTATAGATCCTAGTACCTTCTTTGAAGCATCTTTGTATACCACAAATAGTTCCCCACTTTTAAGTTGTGTGAGTACTTGTATAGGGATAAGCCTAACTTTAAACTCTTTAAATCAATCTTCACATTCACTGATCATGAATAAATTTTCAACCCTATGATTTAGCTTGGTTAGTGGGTTTGAAAATCATGATATTATCCTCAAAAATTATTGGTAACAACCAGCTAGACCAAGGAACCTACAGATCTCCACTATAGATGTTTTCTTGGGCCACTATTTGATTTCATTTATCTTAGAAGGGTATAAAGATATTTCTTTTCTAGTGATAACATTACCCAATAAATATTATTTCTCCATTCAAAACTCACATATACAATATTGTCTCGTAGTTATTTGAAACGTGTGTTCTAGTTTTAAGAATCACTATTACCAAGCAGTTTCCATAGGATTTATTCATGGAACCAAAAACTTCCAACAGTTCTTTATCCAAAGGGGACCTACTTTCCAAAGGTAGTAATTCGTTATGTTTGAACTTTACAGTACTTAAGAACATGCATTGGTCGAGAGGATGGGAGGTCAAACTAATCACACCCTTTTGGGGGGGAATTATTGTCTAATCTGATACTCTCTTTGTAAATTTAATATATTTGCATGAATCCTTATTAATTACCCAAGTATATCATAAGTATCCCTTAGAATTTACAATCACTTATTAACATGCATAAAATTTAGAATCATCAATATGCATTAAAGGTTCTTCATTTAATGGAAATATCCATATGTATTTGAGGTTTTCCATCAATGGTATCCTCCAATATACTACTTAGAGATTCTTTTAATCATCATTTTTATGATACTGGTTTTTAAGCCACTAAGTGGGGCACTCTGGAATTTTATTTTCATCCATAGAGACAAATGTTTGGTTTCATTTTGGGATCGTTCCCATAAGATGGGATACCTAAGTATCCTTGTGAAAGGAATCAAAACCCCCATAGTTTGGTGTCTTTAAATAGGACACATCATACCTTTTAAGGTCATGTGATAAAGACATAGTTGTATAGTTTAATGTCATGTGGTATGGAAATCTAAGAGGAAGGATATTAGTCAAAACATAATGTGGGACTTATGCTGAGGCAGCCCAAGGAACTTGGAAAGGATATGGGATTCCATGTAGGATCAGACACTATTGGGAATATGGACCAAGGAGAAAAGGGTTGATTTGAAGATTTGGGTTTGAACCTCAAGGAGGCTTCCTACGTATCTTATATAGATGGGAATCAAATCCCACATAGTTCAATGAGACTCATAGAATAGTATGGTCCTTTGATATAAATTATTTTGGGATTACTTCTTAAAAATGATACCTTGATGACTTGGGGGGTTTAATTTTGGGTTTATTCCTAAGGAGGAAGCCCACATTTGGGGGATTATGGTTGGATTATTTAAGAGCACATCCAATGAGCTCAATCCTTGAGGAGGCTTTATACGTATCCTAGTTATGGTGGGAATTAGAGTTCTTGTAGTTCCTTTTAATGAGTGTTTGTGAACATGTTGTAACCATCACGTATCTGTTAGCCTGTGTGAGTAATGCTCAGTTTGAGAAACAAGAGGATTTGAATGATTAAACAATGACACTTCACAATTTTCCTCCTTTGTTGATGGAAGAGGGCGTGTCAACTGTGGAATAGGGAGAGGTGACAAGCCTTCCCTCTCTTCAATTTACATTGGAAAAGGGTCCAATGTAAGGAGGAAGGGATTAAGGTGGGTGGATTATACCAAGATGGATTCCCTTCAATTGATCTTGGTAGGGTAGGGATACTTCTACTATGCTTGCGTGGAAAATTAAGTGTGAACTGTACCTTCCCCTACCAAAGACCTGAGGTTCCGGGTCATCTCTTCAATAAGGGAGAGGTTAGAACCCAACCCTCCTCCAAACCAGGAACTTACCAACACTATTTCTGGGAGAAAGGTCCATGTGACTATGGATATAAAAACCCTCAAACATCCCATGGATCCTAACCCCATTGTGAAACAAATGTGGGAAACCTCTAACTGCTGAAATACAAACCCAAAATATGAGACACATTGATGTGTCTTTCCCAAAGGATTGATAAGTCAGAGGTTTTGGTGAAGGTCTCAACTTATTCCCTTTCAGATAAGGGAACCATGGAAGGAAACACCCTGCCATGAATGGATTTTAAAAAGGGAACTTGAGTTGGTTGCATAGGTCCCTCATGCAAGTATGTCGCGTAGGTACCCTGCGTTGATGTACCGCGCAGGTATTCCACATAGGTATGAATGATGACTGAAGAATGTGCTTTACATAGGAGAACCAAACCTATGTAAAATTTATATAAGGACTTTAAAAACATGCTTATCCCATCTAATTATCTCTTATCTCATGGTTTAGAGAGCTACATGAGACAATTTTTGGGATCTAGGTGAAAGAGCTATGCAATGGGAGCTTCAGAGAGTCGTTCAACTTTCTTTAGTCCTCAAATGGGGAGCCCAAGGGCTCTATCTATAGGTACAAATGGGTCATGAATGAAAATATGTTTCTCATGAAGGTCCTTCAAACAGCTCCGTTGCATAGGTACTCCATGTAGGGGCATAGAGATTATTCTGGCACGGAGCTCTACCGCATAGGTATGTCGCGTAGCTATACCGCGTAGCACTGCCGCATAGGCCTATGAAGCTAGTTTGTTGCATAGTTCTGTTGTGAAGCTATTTTTGAAGTATTTTGACTTTCTTTTGAACTCTTAGAATCTTATTTTGGGATTTAAATATGTAGGGTTCCCTTCATAGTCTTTTTGTTTTCTTAAGTGGTGTCAACAAAATCCCCCCCTCAGGATTGGATCAGAAACATAGAAAGAGGGTCAAGTCCTGAGGTGAAAGTTTGGGGAAAATACTATGGATTTATTGTTGAACAGTTTAGGTTTTCCACATAGGTACTTCGTGGAGGTATGGTGCAGATATTTTGTGCGCAATCCTGGAACGTAGATCTTCGGTTGCCTATAAATAGGTCTCAACATTCATGATTTCTTCACCTATGATTTTCAGATTTAACTGCTCTCATTTCATATCTCATTCACCTAGCCCCATTGCATTGTGCTCTTGCATAATTCCCTTGAAATTTCTTAAAGGTAAAATTATTTAAGCAATGGAGCTACACCAAAGGACTTCATCGAAGGAGTTGTACTAGGATCCTTGTCGAAGGACCGACCTTGTCGAAGGACCTATGCGAACAGTGTCATTGCAAAATTTTGTATTTTCCTCTTTAAAATTCTAACCTAATAGTGGAAGTTTGGTAATTATTTTGCAGGAAAGAAAGACTCATTTGATGACCCATACTGAAGAATCTGTGGCTCGTAAAAATGACATGATGACAATCATTGGACCAGACTATTATGACATTGTTGAGAGTACTCTTCCTGGGCTATGGAAGGGTTCAATTCCGTACCAACGTGAATATCCACACATTCCTTATTTACCCTTATACGGGCATGGTATTTTGAAAGATTCCCATGTTCCATCTGTTAAGAAGTAATTTCCAAATAATTTTTTTCATCAATACTCTAACTGTAACTTCATGAATATTAGTGCAAGGGGGTTCCAGTACAATAAGGAACAGTCCCTATTTGTTGCATCCTTCATTATAGTGGTTGCACTCCTGATATGAAGGATCATGTTGTAGAGATGAGAACACAATGTTATGATTCCACTTTTCTGGATTCTCAAATAGATCAACATAATGGTTGGAAAGAATATTGGGATCTTTGTTCTGGAGGAGGTGTCAAGCATGAATGGGTCTAGGAATTTTGGGTACATCGGACTTGTGCAGAATTTAGGAAAGAGTTATCAGATGTTCGTCTCTACCAAGCTGTCTTGATGGGGAAAATTTATGTTTATAAAAATGATTTCATTCCTGAATTACTGAGCCAATGGAGTCCACAAATGAATTCCTCCCATTTGATGCATGGTGAAGTTGGTATTAGTATTTCGGATATTTACCAAATAGCTAGAATTCCCATTCTTGGGGAAAATTATGATGAATTCATTCCACCTGCTACAATATGGGGTGATGTTACTAAAACACCACCATTGGACCATGAATTATTTAAGATAGAAAAGAATTTACCCAAATACAAGAAATATATCCATTTCAAAGTGTGGATGGAATCCTTCATAGAACCAGAAACAGAGAAAGGTCCAACCTATGGACGTCCTTCTGTTTGTCCTTCTGTAGATAACTAGGGCAGTTTGGGTACATAATGGCCTATGCTGGAAAGAGGGGATTATAAACACTGGTTATATAAATTCAAACCCTATATAGATGCCAAATTACGCTTAGCTGCCCTCCATACTATTTGGATAATATTTTATTTTCTTCCAGTTCGTGAATCCAAAGGTGGTGTAAGATCGGGGACTTTTTCATTACAGCTAAATTGGTATAAGGGAATTATATTGGGCTAGAAATCCCTGTATTGGCAAGAATTTATTATCTCTTGCGGTATTTATATAGCCAAAATGATCCATTTAGAATTTCAGGTCCATTCCAAGTGTTGTGGGGCTGGATTGCAACACATTTTTCTTTATACTCAGTGTTGAATTCCTTTAAAGTTTCCAATGGTCAATTCACCCCATTTTTATAGAATGTTTCTGGTATTCATTCTCTAAACTTGAAACCTGATGTGGTTCTAAATGGATTAAATGTCTCAGGAGAATTCAACTTCTTTCCTTTTGGTAACCCACTAGTTAGAACATTTATTGATGATAGTAAAGAAAAGAATTATGATCTGAGATCTTATATGATGGCATTCAGGGATGGCGTATTATAAACTAGTATTGATGGTGAAATTATATACGAGGCTTACATCCCCTATAGGTTTTCTCATCAGTTTAGATGTCTTCAACAATTAAACACTTTTCCACCCACATATGTCAGACATGAGAAACACCCAATGGTAGCATGAAAATTGTGGATTCTAATAGATTTATAGGTATCTAAATTGTCGATTACATTACCTCCATCAGATGCATCGATCATATTGGAAGCTAGGTATGCCAAAGCTTATGCTTCTTCACATCATCAAGGGGTTGGACAAAAGGAATATATGGAGTGGCAGCTAAAATAACTATTTCACATGGAAATCGTGGTAAGAAGTCCAAATCCAGAGATGATACATAAGTTTTAGAGGTTTCAGAGCCCTCAAAACGTCTTTGCATGAGGTATAACAGGAAGAATAGGGTTACAAAAGTAATACCTCCAATGCCAAGGCGATCCAGTCGCCACCATCAAACAGAGATTCTTATCCCATCATTTGAACCTTCTAAAGAAGAAATGAGGCCTAAAGAATCTCACCAATCAGAAGGTGTTGAATTTCCTCCACAATAAACCACACCAAGATTGAATTATGTGATACCTTCAGTCATTCATCATTGGGAGGGTTTAACCCATTATCTTAGGGATGCATGGACGTTCCTCCATCATGGAATTAGAATACCAGATATTGGTGACATCAAGGAACCTTCTGATTGCAATCTGTATAATAACCCAGATGAAGTACATAAGTATATTACGGAGCTGGGGGATTTTATATATGCAACTGATGAACAAATCCCAGCCTCTAAACAAGTATCTCATATGATGGACTTAGGAGTACACGAAGGGGTAATTATCGACTCTGAGGGGGAGTGGGATATTTATTTAAATATTGAGAATGTGTTTCCCTTTTTTCTTTTGTCTCAACTCTTATTTATTTTTTATCATAATTAATCTTGATTAAAATATATTTTTGAATCTTTAATGTAGATAAGGAAGCTCTAGACTAATTCTCCTATCACCTATGTATGGTCTTTCAGGCTCTCTTATTGATGCAACAAATGATCCTCCTAGGTCACCAGAACTTTCTCTAGGAGAAAGAATCATGATTGGGGTAATGGAAATGGATAATCCTCAACCATTACCTCAAGTTTCTCCTGTTAAGATAAGTGTTTCAATATCTCCCCAATCTTTTGAAAAAAAACTCAAGAGAGCAATGAGATTGATCCAAAGTGTTCACTGAAGGAGTATATATTTATACTATCCTTAGAGCATATAAATTTCTCAATACACTTCAGTAACCACATTTTATTCTCATGTAGGATCTATGTCTCTCTCCTCTCTCAAGGTATTTAGAGATGATTCTTCAAGGCCAGAAAAAGAAACCCCAGGGAAAACCCAAGTTCATGTTGAAAAATCTGAAATTTCAGTAGATAAATTGTCGAGAGATTTAGCTATACCACATCCTGGATCTACTAAGAGAGAGGAAAGCCATGGTAAGATTAAATACATTCCTCAGTTGCTTTTTTCAAAGGATCCTGAAATAATCAAAATTGATATTCCTATTTCTTTAGAAGAAAAGAATGAAGACATAGGGCAATCTGAGATAAATATTGATGTTTACCCAAACTTGGAAAGACCTTATGTTATGATACCAATTTAAGATCCAATGTAAAAAAATGTCAGCGGAGCCAACTTGGGTATCAACCAATGTTTGTTGGATACCTTAAATGGTGGGGATTCTATGGAATTTCTGGCTGTATACACTGAAATGATAGACACCCATAATCCAAATATTGATATTCCAGGTTCCATTAAAGAGTTTGTGGATTTTCATAAGGAATTTCAAGGAATTCCTTATTCTCTCATTTTCCATACATAATTGTTCTTCAACTTGATTCTTTACATCAAGTTTCACCTTATACAGATTTATCTATAGAAAATGTCACAAAGGATCTTCAGGAATGGGGTAATCCACTTTATCCTTCTGCTGGAGTTGGAAAAATATCTACAGATGATCCTTTATCAAGATATGTTCCAGAGCCTTCAAATGTAATAACTGAGAAAACTCAAGGAAATTCCCCTTCTCAAGAAACATCCTCTCAAAACACTGAAGTTGGGAATATAGGGGATGAATCCAATCAAGTAGCTGACTTATTATTAGTTAAATATAATCAGCTATTTGAATCATATTTGTTACCTCCATTTGAAACTAATAATGACCTTGATTTATCATTTAGTGTTATCAGATCCTAGATTAGAAGGTGAAGCTTCTACTGTCCCAAGAGAAGTAGAGCAAGGCAGCTGTTTAAGTGACATGTTTCTAGAGTACATTTTACCTCATTATAGTGACTCAGATTCAGATTTAGATATGAAATATAATCTTGGCATAGAACATTAGAAGACATGGTGGCATATCTAGATCATAATTTATGAGAATCCTTTAGGTGAATTTTTGTCCCATTTTTTCAAACTCCCAACATTATTCTGCCTATTGGGATTTGGTGGATTTAATTATCGACCCGTCTATGATGCCATGAAAGAGATTATTCATCAACGAGAGCAGGAGCATAAGCAACAAAAATATTTTAAATAGGCTAAACGACTCATCAATATTGAGGGATTTCAAACTGTATTAGTTAAGGTTAAGGCAAATCATAGCATGAAATCGATTGAAATTAGCCAACAAATCAAAGAAACCAGGAAGGAGTTGTTATATCTTCAACAACAACTAGATGTTTTTCATAACAAGCTTGAGTAGTTGAATTAAACATTGGGAGAAACCCAATTAGAGGGGATAACTCCCATTTCAACTGCTAAGGAAGAAATCCATATGGTAGAAGAGGTTGGAGTTTCTCAGCTGTCTCAACTTCAATAAGCATCTAATAGAGATTATGAAGAGGTCTAACAAATGAAAAGTCATGTTGAGAGTTTATTCTAAGTCATGATAGAGAGGCTTCATTTTTTGGATGGCCCGCTATTTTCATATGAATGAAATAAATTTTTTCTTTAATCATATAAGTCTTCATTCTTGTTTTTCATGATTTCAATATGAAAGTTAAATGATGATAATGACTCCTTTATGTTAAAAAATAATTATTATAATAACAAGAATGAAGTTCTCAAAATTTTATTATTAAGTTGAGGGACCTAATGAGCATAATTTGATTGTTTCTAGGGTTGTATGGGTAACACCACAAATTTTGTATCTTTTGACTTTTTTTATATTTCTCAATATTACCTAAATCATACAAACAAGTACATTTAGTGAGCTGGGACATGAATTTTGTTTAGAGTTCCCTTAACGGGTTTTCAATCTAATGAGCACCAAGTCTTTTTTTATTGGTAGTTTAGAGTCATGCATGTTGGACTATAAAGGGCTAATATTTAGGTTCACAAATAGCTTTGACCATAAATTTTGAATTTAGATCCCAAACCGAACTCTCTGGCTAAGAATTTCTTTAATATTCTTTTAATATTTCCAAGGGGAATCTTGAGTCATGATTTTTATGATAACCAAATTTAAAACCTGTATCAACATAAGGGGTTTCTTTTCCAGGAACTATGTTACCATTATTTGAAAAACTTGTTATGGGAGCTTCATTATTAAGGGATAACTGGGGCATATGATGCACATCCAAATAGTGGCACCTTTTGACTGATAGGCCTGTTATGTAGGAAACTTATGCAAGGCCTCCTAAGGGCATGTGCTTCATAGTCAGGAAACAGATTTCATTAAAGTTTAGCATTTTTCTGTTGATAGATATGGGAAAATAAGATTTGGGTGACTCAAGACCACAGTAGGTGGTTTTTCCAAGGAAATAAATTTTAAGAATGAAAAAATGGCTATTTTAGAACAATATAAGTCATGAATAAGAAAAGCATTTCTATACAAATTTAGTGTATGAGTAATGGTTAAAATTTATCAGAAAGGGGAATTTCTGATATCCTAATGTGTCGTTTTAAGTATTGCAGTGAGGACATTGTACTGTGCAGTTTATAGTCTTGTAGTGAGGACATTGATTGGCTTTAATTTAAGGTCATTATCTCTGACCAAAGGTATGAGAAAACTCTCCAAATTTCTTGATAATTTGTTTGGAATCATACTATCACATTTAGGTATGGAAGGTCAAATTGCAAGCTGTGATTTTGGAATTTCTAGAACTGAGGAATGATATGGTAAAAGAGATAAAAAACATTAGAGGAAGTCTTTTCTATGAACAAAGTTACCATTACTTGAAAAACCCGTTATAGAGGTTGTATTAGGTAGGTAAAATTGGGGCATAAACTACATATCCAAAAAGTGGCATCTTTTGACTGACAGTCCTGTAATGTAGGCAACTTATGCAAGGCCGCCTAAGGGCATGTGCTGCATAGTCAGGAAAAATAGCTCTTAGAAGTTTGACGTTCTATTTCCAAAAGTTGAACAAGTTTTATGGAGATTCAGATTTTCTGAAGAATAGAAGTTGGTTTATGGAGAAAGATTATTGAATATGGAAAGGGTATTTACAACCAAGATGTCCAAAGAATCGTAGGAATAAGACTTTTACAAAGGTCTGACCAAAATGTAAGAGATATGGTGTCTGTAGTTTTAGGTCATACAACTAGGACCAGAAATGGAAACAATATATAATATAGGGCTAAGTGATTTCAAGGTCATTTAATTGTGCATCAAACACATGGTGATGGAAATGTGTAAACCATGGTATTAAAGAAATTCATATTTTGAGATAGATAATGGGACAAGTATTCTTGAATGGCTGTTTCAAAATAAAAATTCTTTTATATTGTCATCAAAGATTAAAGGGGACAAAGATAATATAACCAATAATGAAGTTACCATTATTTGACAAACCCGTTATGGGGGATATATTATACAGAGCCAACTAAGGCATATGTTGCATATCCAAAGAGTATCATCTTTTGACTTCCAGGTCTGTTATGTAGGCAACTTATGAAAGGCCTCCTAAGGGAACATATAGCATATTCAGGAAAAAGAGAACTCAGATATTAGAAATCATGTTACCAAAATCTGTATAAAAAGATTATGAAAATTTAAAAATATTCGAGATTAAGAGTATGAAATATAGAAATGGTTTATGTACAATACATATGAGAAATATTTGAACCAGTATTGGCCATGAGTTTGACGTCCTTTACATAGATATGACTCATATGTAAAATGGAAACTTTATTTGTTTCCTATGAATTAATATGGTGATAAGGATTTTTAAGTCATGCAATGAGAACATTATACTATGTAGTTTTAAGTCATGCAGTGAGGACATTATACTATGCGGTTTTAAGTCATGCAGTGAGGACATTGTTAACTCCATAAATAATTAAAACACCTTATTTATATAAATAATCCATTTAACTAATTCCTAAGCTCACTTGAGCTATGGTCGGTGTGAGAAACAATGAGTAGTGAGGGTCTTTTCTATAATACAAAGGTGAAAGAGATGGAGAATGGGGGTGTCATATTTCCATACATTTTAACATCATACGGTAAGGATGACAATGAATTAATGTAAAAATAAATACATATTGGAACTGGATTAAGGGATAAAACCCTAGTTTCACTATATGTCTTGGTGGGGAAAGAATCAAGTCATACATAGTTTTTTTTAAACATTTCCTATGCAGATTTGATTCTTATATAAGAAATAAAGGTTTTTTTATCACATATGGGCCCAATATTGGAGATCTAGGCATCTCTATGTATCTAAAAATAGATGAGAATCAAGTCATACGTAGTTCTTTAAAAAATCATTCCTCATGCTAATACAATTCAACATGAAGAATGGGATTTTGATACGTTCTGAAAGAACGGTAAATCTTAAGACATAAAATGGTATAAGGACCAAATCATATATCTTAAGGAAACTCTCTGTATAGATCTAATTCTTATACAGAAAGAGAAAAGAAAAGAAAAAAATAAATTTTTTTGGGTTACGGCTGGGCCCAAAATTGGATATTTTAGGTGTCGCTACGTATCTCATTGAAAATGAGAATCATCCCATACGTAGTTCTTGAAATAAGTTCCATATGTAGATCTGAATCAAGCATAAGGAAAAGAGGGTATCATGCTTCACTAAGAATTAGTGATGATGTTAATGATGTTTTCTTATGGAATCTTAAAACGTAAAATATAGAAAACATTAGTTATACAAATGATTTCATGTAGTTTAACGTCACGTGACAAGGACGAAGATGATATGCACTTTAACGTCATGTAGCATGGATGCTTATAGTTTTTATGTAGTTTAATGTCTTGCAACTAGGACATGGGGGTTGTGCAGTTTAATATCTTGCAGTGAGGACGTTATACTGTGCAGTTTAAAGTCTTGTAGTGAGGACATTGTAATGTGCAGTTTAAATTCATGCAGTGAGGATGTTGTACTGTCCAGTTTAAACTCTTCCAGTGAGGATGTTGTACTGTGCAGTTTAAAGTCTTGCATTCAGGACAAGATATATAATTACACAAAGTATTTATTCAATAATCTCAAATTGTTTTGAGTTGTAATGAGATCTACATCCATCGATATTAAGGCTTAGGCTCCATTTGAATAGACCTTATATATGGAATAATTTCATTCCCACTTTGGTTCAAGTTTTGGAGGTTTCTTTTCTGGTATCATTGGAGTCCTAAGGACCAATACCAATTCTCCTTGAAGGAATGAATGAAAGAGAACTTTCTTATTAAAATCTTGCGCTATTCTGTTCTAATAGACTTCTAGATGATATTAAGTATGCAACCTTTTTTCTTCTAACCATTCATTTCATTGAATCATTTCTAAGACCATTCATCTATAGAAATCTGATCACATATTGCAACTCTAAGTGAAGGCAATTATATATCAATTGGTAAAACCGGTTCAATTCCATATACCAATGAATAAGGAGTTACTTGGGTAGCAGTACGGGTAGTTTTTCGATAAGCCCATAATGCAGTCAAAAGTTTATCAGGCCATGATTTATTATATTTATCCACTATATTCTAGATTATATTTGATAGGTCTTTATTAATGGCCTCTATCTATCCACTGGACTCCCCCTGATAGTGAGATGACTGGTTGGACTTGATATTATGTTACTGATATAACCTTTTTACTTCAACAGAACAAAAATTGGTTCCATTGTCCATCAAAATAATATGAGGGACACTAAATCTGGTGATGATATTAGTTTTGAAAAAACTAACAATGCTTTTGGTCCTGAATTCCTTGGGAGGTATTGCCTCAGCCCATTTAGAGAAGAAGACATTAGTAGTGAGAATATACTTGAACTGCATCATCGTGGCTATAGGATAAGGCCCTACTATATCCATTCCTCATATGGAAAATGGCACAGAGTATTTAGCTGTATTTAGAAACTCTGGGGGTTGATGAATGAAGTTAGTATGTACGTGGTATGGATGAGATTTTTTAGTGAAATATGTCCAATCCTGTGTCATTGAAGTCCAAAAGTATCCAAGCCTTCGGATCTGATCAGAAAGTCAGTGGCCAGATTGGTGGGCACCACAAGCTCCTGAATGTACTTCGTTCTTGACAGCTGCGGTCTCTTCTCCATCAATACATCTGAGGAGAATTCCATCAAAACCTCACTTATAGAGGATCTTGTACTAGTATGGACTATCATAAAGAGTAAAGTTGGTCTCTCGTCATCGGATCTATTCTTTCTCATCCCTATCTGTTGGAAGTACCCCATTTTGAAGATATTCCATGATGGATGTTCTCCATCCCGTGGTATGACCATATGGTTCAGAAATAGATCAAATTTCATTAATTTCCTCCATTTTGGTTTGAGAAAAAGGTGAGACCACACAGTGATGGGATATTCAAATGATTATCTCATCCTGATTTGGATCTTCCAAGGTTGTAGTTGCATTATAGAGTGCATCTGCTTGGGCATTTTGTGATCTCGGGACATAAGACAATGTCGGCTTTGAGGGAAATTCATCCATTAACCCTCTGACATAATCACACAAAGGAATTAACTCTTATTTTCAAATAGAATATTCCCCATTTATTTGTTTGATTACCAATTATGAATCTCATTTTACCTTTAAATGATTCATTTACACCTAAAGGGCCAATTCCAAACCTCCTATGAGAGCTTGATATTCTACTTCATTATTGGTACCACCTTCCGATAATAGGAAAGAATAAGGCAATACTGCCTTTTCTAGGGAAATAAGTACAATTCCAAATAAAACCCTGCTGAGTTTTGGGTTTTCCATTATCTTTCCTATTGGACTTCTGGAACCACCATCAATATACATTTCCCATGTTTGGGAATTATCTTTAATAGAGAAGACCTCTTCATCAGGAAGTTCAGTATTAAATGATGTATGTTCCACATATGGATGCTCAGCAAGGAAATCAGTCAGAGCTTGGCCTTTTATTTCCTTTTGAGGCACAAAATGGATATCAAACTATTGAAAAATAACTTCCCATCGTGCTAAACGACCTGTAAGTATAGTACAACTGAGGATAAATTTGCGCGGGTTGTTGCAAGATACCAATTGGACCACATGATGTTTCGAGTAGTGCCTCAGTTTCTGTACTTCAAAGATTAATACCAGGAAGCACTTTTGAATACTTTAATATCAATTTTATGCATCATGAATAGTTCGACTGAGATAGTAAAGGCTGTTTTCATTCCCATCATCATTTCTTTGGGCGAGAAAGACACCTAGTGATCACTCTAAAGCTGTCACGCAGAGAATAAGTGGTCTTCCTTCAATAGGTGGCATCAATAATGGCGAACACAAGAGATATTTCTTCAGGGTATCAAATTCTTTTTGGCTCTCTATGGTCCATTGGTAGGTGACTCCCTTCTTCTTTAATCTGGTGAAGGGAAAACACTTGCTTTCCAAATTGGTGATGAAGCATGGAATATAGGCCAAGTGTCCTTAGAGTCCTCTTAATTATTTCAAATTTCAAGGAGGTGACATACCGAGGTTTGATTTTTTTTTTCTCAGGATCAACTTTGATACTACAATGGCATACAATAAATCCATAGAATTTTACATAGGTTACCTCGAAAGTACATTTCTGGGGGTTCATCTTCAAACTGTGTTGCCAATGTTTATTGAATATAGTTTCCAAATCAACAAAGTGATTAGAACGTTTTCTGTATTTGACCACCAAATAATCCAAATAACATTCAAAAAATATCCCTAAGAAGGGTTTGAAGATATGGTTCATGGCACATTGGTATCTTGCACGTGCATTCTTTAAGCCAAAGGGAATTACCCGATAGAAAAACACACATTGAGGGTCTCTAAAGGATATAGATTCTTCATCATATGGGTCCATTCATATTTTATTATACCCATATTATCCATCCATGAAGGTAATACCTTTATATCCATCTGTTGAATCAATTAGAAGTTCTGTAATCGGAACTGGAAAATCATCTTTAGGAGAATTCTAGTTAAGATCTCTGAAATCAATGCAGAATCTAATTTTCCCATTCTTCTTTTTCATTGGGACAATATTGGACAACAATTTAGGATATTGAACTTCCCTAAAAAAGTTATACTTTATAAGTTTATCAACTATAGCTTCAATTTTAGATTCATGAGTTGGGTGTGTTCTTCTTACTGCTTTCTTAAATCCACGATGTTCTTCTAGAAAACCCAAATGATGGGTGGCTACATCATGATTAAGACCTGTAATTTTATATAATTCCAAGAAAATATATCTTGATGTTTCTTTGGAAAGTAAGTATACACATCTTTCTCTTCATCGGTCATGGCTGCTCTAATTAGAGTGGGTCATGGATCTTCTTCTGCATCCAGATTTATTTCTCCTAGCTCATCCATGGTAGTAGAGACACCTTCTTTAAATGCCGGAGGAGAAACCCTGAGATCTTCCTCTTCTTCTTCATTATAGAGGGGAAATTAGTATTTGAACATCCTGAAGAAGATTCCACCATATCTGACCCTACTGATGATGAAGGGTCTTCCACGATTTCTTCTACTTTGGTTGACGAAGTAGAGGCTTGTGATAGTTCATCATATGAAACAAAAACATCTCCATTTAGGATTTCATCATTTTTTGATGGATCAATATTTTCTTCTATGTTATCAAGATCAATTTTTGCAATAGACATTACGGAAATTACTGGACAATTCTTTGGATTTGGTTTTACCCTTTCAATTTTATTAATAGGTAACACATAATTTGTAATAAAATGCATAAATGGATCTGATGGGATCTTTTCTGGACCATTTGGAGCATTAACTCTGGTTATTTCCTTTGTCATTTTCTTTGTTTCATTGGTGTGATAAAACTCTACCTCAATGTATTGAGATTCACATGTTTTGAATAGATCCTTGTCACCATACAATGTCCCGATTTGACCATTGAAATAGTACTTCAAACATTGATGGTATGACAAAGGTATGGTAGTATGTTGATGCATCCAAGGCATTCCCAGTAGAATATTGAAGGCTCTATCCTGACGAACAACCATGAAATATGATTTAGACACAAGACCTCCAAACTGAGTTCTGAGTGTAATATCACCCAGATGTTCTTGTTCATTCTTGTCATAACCTTGCAACATTAAATTAGAAGGAGATAATTATGATTCAGTCAAACCCAGTCGATGAAGTGTATGAACCGGAATGAGGTTGACTCTGGAGCCATTATTAATGAAGGATCATTAGATGTTTACTTCATTGACCTTTCCAGAAAAATACAAAGGTTTGATATGTCCATGTATAACATGATCTTCATCTTTATCTGTAAAAGATATGACTTCATGAAATTCTATAGGATCATTCTCTATACGGTAAACCTCAATAGTAGCAACTTCGATTTCAAACTCTTGAAAACTTGAAAAATCCTCAATGAGTTTTTCTTGAAGATCTTTTGATAGATTCAAATCATCTAGAATTGATAACTTGGCCGGTACTTGGGACAATTATTTGAAGACATCAGACTTTTCTTCCAAAGGTATATGTTTCCCAACATGGGGATGTGTTTTTTCAAGTTCTTTGTAAGTTGATGCTTCTGATGTAGACGTACTCCGTGTCGGAGCAGAAGCTGGAAATACTTATGGATTTGATAAATTATAATGACTAGGTCTATTCATTTTCTAAGAAGAAGATGGTGTGGCTTCTAATCGGTCTTCCAAAATAATTGTGTTGGAACCGAGCATGTCTTTCATGGAATAAACTCATTATTCATGTTGATCCTGCTGAAGGGCCCTTCCATAAGCTTATGCCACATATATGGTTCGAGCAGGGGTAGAGTTAAAATGGTAGTTTCTTGAATTCTCATGTCTTCCCCTATATCCTTGACATTAGCCTCTTCCTCTTGTTCGCCAATTATGTAGAAGGAACTCTGGCTCATTACAATCAGAATCACCATTGGCATAAGGATCTGTTAAATGGATAACATTAACAGAACCAATGATTAGTTCTTCATCTGAAGAAGATTCTTCTTGACAGGTTAATTCTGGTTTCCCATTTAGTGGGGCGGTGCCTATACTTTTGAAACATATGGCATAAAATCATCTAGGGTCAAGGACAATTTTGGCCTTTACAAGAGTTCGACTTCTTCTGGATGCTCTTTGTTTTTAGGATCACATTGCTTCTTTTAGGAATGGCCTTTTGATGAAGATGTTTTTGCTGTTCCAGGAGTGGAAGAAGACACAATTGGTTGTTTCAACTGTGTTCGTAAAATGGCATGAGTCTAGTTAACCTTTTTCCTAATCATCCAATCATCAAATTTCTACACATTTTTACTTTTGACCTCTTTCCATTCTCCCTCTTCCTCTGGATCGGTAGCAGTAACACATGCTACTTGAGTTGATTAACTTTTCAATTTTACTTTTCTAGAGTCTACCATCTTTTTTAGAAGGTCTTTGAAAACAAAACACTCTTGAATGGGGTGTCCCAACATCTGGTGAAAGGGATAATAATTCGAAAGATATTCATCTCCATATTTATTTGTCTTTTTGTCCTTGTCAACTGAACCAAATTGTTTTCTAAGGATGAGATGAAGTAACTAGGATCTTGTTCATTCCTGAAAGAATAAACTTTATTCTTTAATTCCATGAATTGTCTCTGCCTTTGATCTATTTGATCATCTTGACAAGATGATCGTTGTTATAGATGCTCAGAAGGCGGAGCCCTTTGGTCTGATGAGGTTCTTGAAGTAAAAGCAGGTATAGGTGCCTATTTGAGTGTGACTGTAGCAGCTTCTGTTTTTTCTATCCTCCTCCCTAGATTTGATGTAATTACATGAGTATTAGCCTTAGTTTCTATAATAGAGTCATCTATCTGTTGAGCGATTGAAGTAAGATCTTGAAACCCTTCTATGTATTTCACAGGGATCATTGGTGTGTGTAAATAATCAAGAATATTTTCCACACAAATTGGTAGAAACTCTTCTTGAGGGAGTACTAGACTTAAGGAATATTCTAATCCTTTCCATCATGCAATGAAATTTGAAACTCTTTAATTCCCCATTTTTTTACAATTGGTACGATCAAAAATTATCGTCTTTGGTATCGTTGAGGTAAATTAAAGAAGAAATTTTTTACGGAGATCTTCCCATCCAGTAATTGATCGAGATTGTCAACTTGTATACCATACAGAAGATGGTCCTTGTAATGACTGCACAAAACACCTAAGCTTAATTGCTTCTTGTTGTTGATAATTTCCCATCATGGGATCACAACGACAAACAAAATGTGTTATGTGTTGTTTTGGATCTCCTGAACCATTAAATATTGGAAATGTGGTATTCATAAAATTTGGTCAGGGAGGAATTGCATCCACCCATTCAGGGTAAGCTCTCTTTTCTTGCTGAACTGGTGCACATCATTCCTCCATATCTTCCAATCGAGTTGTTAATGCCTCAATTGTGTTCATAAGAATTTGGGGAATATCTGGATGAGCTGGATTCTATGTAGGTATTGCAATTGGAGCTTGAGATGGTGCAATGACCGGTAAACCCACTGATAGTGGTGCTGATATCTACCTTGAATAACCCACGAAAATAGGCCTATTAGGATGTATATGGTCCTACCTTGATTTTGTACCTAATGGAGGGGATTAATTATCTGAATCTATATTTACTACAGATACTCTTTGCTAAGGAGTTCCTACAGGATTGTCAAGTTGAGGACTTGTCTGGGGAGTACGTCTAGCAGAAATTCCGTTTCGAAGTAACTCTATGTTGAATCTTTTCAACTCCTTCATTTAGACTTATTTTTGTGCGAATATCACTTCAAGATAAAGAGATTGACCTTATCCATTGGAAAAGTGAGATGAAATATGAATTTTTCCTTTATCCTTGTTAGATGCCTTTCGGAGATGGGGATTCGGTTATTTGAAAGCATTCCTAGATTCTGGGTAATCCTCTGATTTATGGTATTCTCACTATCTTCATTTTCCTCGGTGTGTACCGTATTACGGATAAGAACTGTATCTTCTGATTACCCTGAACTGGACTTATTTTCTAGAGGATCTTGTACAGTGGTAATAATAACATTCACTGACGCATAATACATTGACGGTATTATGTCAGTGTTTCTGCTAGATTTTCATCCTTTGTTCCTTCCATGAGACTCTGTTCTCCGATATGAATAATTACGTGGAACTTTTTAGAGGATAGTAACCCAAAGGGAATCCTTGGATAGTTCAGTTGTACTCTTTCCTTGTGGTTTTTTTCCTAATCAGGAGAAAACTGACTTTCATTGGGGAGGGGATTGCAAACGTGAAAAATACCCTAGCACTACAAGCTGGGGCTGTTCTATTTCTTCTTCTTCAAATCATTTAACGGTACTTAATGAATTTGAAGGTTGAATTAAATGATCCCCCAGCCTGGAAAGCTGGGGTGATTCTTGAACTGCTATGGCTGAAATTCAGGCAACTTCTCTTCTAATTTTGCAGATTTTGGTTCGAACATTAGCTGTGTGCATTATCCGACAATCACTCAAATCATCTGTTTCAGAAGATCATTGTGCAATTTCAGACATTTTCATACTCTAACACCTGACATCCTCTAAACAGGATGTCTATTCCAGATTCTCAGATGCTTGATTTAAATGTAACTCAATAACTTCTTTTCATTGGGCCTAATTCTGATGAGAACTGGTTGAGGCCTGTTCTTAAGTGCACATTTGATTACATACAAAACCTATTGATTGTGGCTGACCGTGGGCAATAACATTGAAAGATACAACTTTTGGTGGACATTTCTGATTTTGGAGTTCATTGAAATGAAATCCTCCATATGAACCCCATCCTCTAATACAAACACTAGATGGGGAATCATAAATTAACTGGCATATCCTATTTAGATCATTGATACATGCACACCAAAGGGTTCTCTGTTGTTTTTTAACCTTTGGATGTTGGGAAACTGGGAGAGATGGAAAGTCAATTTGGTGTTGCAGTCCTTATATTAACTTAAAATGATTTTGATATTCATCATATGGTAATACTTTGGTTTTCAAATGACAAAGAGTTTTCCATATGTTGAGACAAATGTCATGAATGCAATATTCTGTCATCAATTCTAGAATTTTATACTGAGAATTTTACAAAGGCCAGAACATGAATGGTATTTATCCTTTAGCTAATTGTTTCCTCATGTTTAACGCATCTTTATCATCTTTCACTAGAGGTTTCTCCACTTGGTCTGACCAGAGTGGATGCTCTGTATTAGAAGACAAATGACCCAAGTAAGGTTCAGAGAATGATTGTTCCCTTAAGATGTATTCTGGTTGAGAAAGTGTTTTATCCGTAAATGACAAGGCATCAAACATGAATGGCCTTGTGTTTTCAAATTCCTTAAGATAGGAGGGCTTTCTCATTGCTACATTTTCAATTATGGAATTTTCTTGACAATGTGAAATACTACTTCGAAGAGGAATTTTGCAGCGAATTCCATCATGGGGAGGATCACCATGATGGATTACAGCAAGGGATAAATCTTATTTCTCCTTGGTCTTTTGGCCACATAGAGGGTTTTCGTGGATCTCATCCGGAGATAGGCACTCCGGATTGATCGAATTTTTATGAAGCAAGCATTCATAATGAAGTTTTCGATGAGGAACTTCAGAATTATAACTACCACTCCCAAAATTTGGTAATGTGAGTGTAGGATCTTGAGCAGAAAAAAATAAAAGTCTGAGGGCTTCAAAAACTCCAACATTAATTGAAGACACATTGTAGCTTAACTCTTGATTTTCCAACAATTTTTTGTGAGACTTCTTCTTGGATGTTCCCTTATACTTAGTTGGGCCACTTTGTCATGACCCGACCCTGCCCGGGCACGAGCCGCAACTACCCCAAGCCCGCCTCCATAGGCCAGGGGCTGGCGACAAGCACCGAAGGCTAAAAAACTCAGGGAGACCTTTGCATGAGTACCTGTATACACACACGCAGCCCACTAAACGCAGAAGTTCAGAGTAAAAAAGAAAAGTAAAGTATGAACTGTATACATAAACCACAAATGTGCATCGAACTCTAAACAGTACAAGAAAGTGCTAAAGGTAAGCTGAAATGAAAAGGGAAAAAACACACGCCCAACCAGAAAAGTGCCACAACCTGGCAACAGGTAAACAAAAGAAAAACACCTAGAAGAGTATCATGCCAGGAACCCGACTACGAGCACCGCACGCGGTCCAAGCTCCCGAACTCCTAAACTTCACTAAAGTCACGACCAACCTGTCTGTCGTCTGCAAGGTCACACCAAGTGCGGGCAAAGCCCAAGCAGGGGTGAGTATAAAAATACTCAATAGGATGCCCCAAAGGATCAAGGGAGCAACAAAACAGGTACTGAAGAGGTGAGCAGTATATCAAACAGGGAAAAGAAAAGGATTACAACCGAGAGTGCAGTAAAGAGTACAGTAGAGAGTCCAACTCAACCCAACAAGAGAAAGGAAGTAGACACGTCCAAACACAAGGAGCTGGAAACAGTGAGAAGATGAACTTCTCATCGAGTCTTCGCTACCTATAGCATGAGAGTATACTCGTCCAACCACGAGAATCTATACACGGAAAGCATGTGGCATACCCCGCGCATCTTCGCCTCTCTTGGAAGGAGAGTAACCAAAACACAAGAAGTGGGTACTGGAAAAAGGTATATACATATCAATATTCTCAATCAAGAAGCTAGAACAAGATCATAAGGGGATCTCCATCCTGTAGCTCAGCACAATAAAGTGAGTATCCAATAGTCTTAGAAGTAACCATCATCGATGCCCAGCATCCCACACATCTGCTCCGAAACTGGAAGCCAAGGGGCTCAAATCACCACACCATGACACTATCCTCTTTGGGCGGAACTGACTCGCCTGCACAGGTTTTGGTCGCGTCACAAGGACGCGTATCGGTGGGGAAAGCACCCCTCATACTTGAGAGTTCTAGGTTAATTCAAACCACACCTCGTCACTGTCACACAGTCGAGAGGTCTGCTCAAAGTTGAAGTTGTCACATCACTAACCCGTACAACCAAGGGTCTCGCTCCGGTAGTCACGGAGTAAAGACACAGACTAGCCTAGTAGAAAGGACTGAGTCTGAAATGCCAACGGGTGACCCACTACCCAGCCCTACTGGAGGGTAATTCATAATAAGATATCATGTGACCCACTGCCGAGCCCTGTTGGAGGGTAAACTCTAATACATCATCAGACGACCCACTGCCCAGCCTTGTTGGAGGGTAAACCTAGAATAAGTCGATAGGTGACCCACTACCCAACCCTGCTGGAGGGTAGACCTGGAACAAGACCACGGGTGACCCACTGCCCAGCCCTGCTGGAGGGTAGACCCTCGAGAGTCATCGGGTGACCCACTGCCCAGTCTCTACTGGAGGTTAAACCCTAAGAGTGTCTTTGAGTGACCCACTGCCCAGTCTCTACTGGAGGGTAAACCCTAGACATCAGTGAGGAACCCACTGCCCAGTCTCTATTGGAGGGTAAACCCGAAGAAGTCGATGAGCAACCCACTGCCCAGTCTCTACTGGAGGGTAAACCCAGAACTGCGCTGGCCATCCCTACTGGATAGTACAACACTGCCCCACAAAACTCATAGTGGGTATTGTGCAACCACCCAACTCCAGAACAAAACTAGTGGAAACCACTCAACCCTGCTAGTCTAAACCATCGTGAATAGGAGCACACTCTATGTCACGAGAGGTCGAAGGTACGTAAAGTATAACACGACACACATATGGGGCCCACACTATGTGTGGCCCTAGTTCATCTCCCAACCAAGCACATACGTTCTCAGGGACATACTACAACATGTACCCCCAATCATTCCCATATACTTTTAGAGTAAACCACATCTCTAGCCCAAAGGCTATCATGCACACGACACCCAACGTCCACACGAAGGGACAAAACGTAATTTGCCAATATTCTTCCTCCACGGCCCCGGCACGGTCAACCACATCTCTTAAAACATCAACTCCACTCACACATGAGTGAACGTAATCACATGCCAAGGGTGTGCTACAAACACAGTAGGACGAACCACCACTGGAGTAGCTTACTTGTTTTCTTATTTAAATGAGTTCTCGAAGGAGACTCCGTACATCCAAACGGATCATACCGTTGTAATCCTCAGAGAAGAACACGCGAGATAGACTACTTACTCGCCTCAAACGGATACCCGATGGAAAAGTCGTCCACACCGCTTTACGCCCAAACGGCGTCCTGTGATCCTGAGCCTCGGCCCTGAAAACAGTCGGCCGCATTACACCATTGCGATCCCCTCGGAAAAGCATGTCAAAAAGACTACTCAGTTGTGTGGAATGGATATCCATAGAAAAATATTAATTTCACTGTACCGCACATGAGCGGTGCTTCGTGGGACCCGCATCCCGGTCTCGAAGCGCAACTAACGTATCGCACCATTGCGATCCTCCCAAAAAAGTACAAAAGATTGATAGTTCACTTGTCCTAAATGGATACCTGGTGAAGTAGCTGAAATTCACCATCAACGCCCAAAATAGGCCCCATGGGGTCCACACCTCGATCTCGGTTTAAGTTCTCAAAATCAGTCTTGAAATGTCTGCCTCAACTTCTGGGTCGTGATGCAGCTGACGACGCGTCAATCGGATGTCAAATGCAGACGTACAGTCCGATACAAGATTCCCCCAAATAATAATAATTATATTATTATTATTATATTTGGGTGTTCTGCATAATAGAGCCATGAGCCCGAATTCAGTATCCAAGATTGTACTTGAAATGATCATCTCAAGGTCATGGACACGCTGTCATAGACGACACATTAATCGGACGCTCCAGGTAGAAGTTACGTTCGAATCAACGTTTGAAAAATAATAATATTATTATTATTTTTAGGGCGTTTTAATGACCCGATCCACAATTCATCGAAAGGTACCCAACATTGGTCTTAAAAAGACCGTATTGAAGATAGAGTTACACTGTCGCTGATGGCACATGGATTGGGCGCCGCATGGGGAAGTTACGCCCAATTAAATGTTTTAATAATTATAACATTATTATAATTATTAAAAATCATTTTTTATAAAAAAAAATTCAAATTTTTCTTTCATTTGGTGGAACCTTCTCTCTCCAATTAAGGGAGACCCCCCCATCCCCCCCCCCACGCGCATTTCTTTTCTCCTTTTTTTTGTTCACCTGCTTTTGCAGGTCAGCTCCAGCAGAGACCCACTGTTTGGGGGTCTCTTTCTTCTCCACCAGGGTCGCGTGACCCTGGTGTTCTGGAGACCCGAGCACCGGTCGGCCCTCAACTGGTCGCTCCTCCGCGGCTCGCCCAGACAAACTACCGACCACCGCCTCTTCGTTGTCCGCTCGCCCATCCGAGCTGCCGACCACCACCTCTCCACTGTCCACTTGCCCAGTCGAGCCACCGACCACCTCCGCTGCCTCCGAAGACCCCTCTCCTCTGGGAAAACCCTGCTCTGGTGAAACCTTCGATGAGCCATTGTGCTCAATCTGAAGACCCGACCGCAAAACCGCGACTTGTCGCGGGTTCTTGGTGACGTGAAGATGAGCGTCCTGCCTTCCGATCGGCAATCCAACAGCCTAATTGGTGCTTGAGAATATTGAATGGTATACACGAAGAACAAAAAATGCAGATGAAACAAAGGATTTCTTCACATGGATTGATAGCCTTGTTCATGCAGCCATCAATGATAATAAACAAAATGAAGAAACTAAGTGATTTGGAAGGATTTTAAAATTAAATTTCCAATTGAAACTTAAAACGAGATATATCCTACCTCTTGGGTGTTGCCCGAAGCTTCACCACTCGTCGATCCGCCGAAGCTGCCACGCTTCGCCAGAGAGGTGGAGGAGAGGAGGACTTCCCCCTTGAGAGCTTCTACCAGGGAAGTGAAGAGGGGAGGAAGAAGGGGGAGAGATGGGTTAAATAAGGGAAATTAATTAATCCCGTAATTAATTAAAAACTCATCCCAAAATAAATCCACGTCTGAAACCCCAAACGCAGTGAAAATTAGGTCGCGCCAAGGGTAAACACCACCTCCCGAGCACAACGGCGGTCTCAGAATTTTAATATGAGGCTCCGTTCGAAAGTTATAAAATTTAACGTTTGAAGCCGCTAAATTACAAAAATGCCCCAAGGTCCATTTTTCACAGACGGCCCGCGCCTACGAGACTTACACCCCTCCTAGGGTAAACGGCACGTTCCGGACTCAACGGTGCCCTCGGTTTCCCAATTAGATCCACTTTTTAAGAGATATTTGAGTTTAACCATTAAATGAATAAATTAATTAATTAATTTATCCCTTTAACGTTCTGGTAGCGGGCGAGGGGTCCAAATGTCCCGCGCTGACATGTTTTATGTCGTTCCTAGGGTAGACACCCCATTCCGGACCCACCCGTGCACTCAGATCTCTGATCTGAAACACCATTTAGGTGTTATCCCATTTATTTGGTGTGTCTAGTGTGAATGCACTGAAAATTTAATTTCGGCCACACCGGGGCTCGGAATCGCACGCCGTCTGAAGGCGCTGCTCTGGAGTAACATCATGAATATTCTAAAGTATTCTATAGCCAAAAAACCAAGTTCTTACATCATTCCCTCCTTCAATATTTTCGTCCTCAAAAAGAAAAACCAGGGAACAACTCAGGGTACTAAGCCCACACCCGGCTCTCCCGTACCCAAAAGAACTCTTGCACAGTCCCACGTCACCACACATAGACCCAAGGATTTGATCTGTTCACACGAGGTCTGCCCTTGCCGATGATGTGCATAGGAGCACGCACACATCTCCTCGGGTGAGCCACGCAGGATACGTCGTGCACCCACTCCCGACCTTGGGGTTAGGGCAAGGCGGTAGGGAACCTCTCCATCCTATTGCACGGTCTCGAATGGACCGAAGGCTCTCGGGGGTAGCCCACCTCCCCGATTGAACCTCTACATCACATGTTGTGACTGGAATCATCGGCTGCACCTGGAACAAGGCTCGGTGATTCTCTCCTTCAGAATATCCATATGGTGAAACACCCAAGGATATCTAGCCATGCAAGGTTTCACAGTCGATGTCCCACAACCAAGACCCTATTACATGCTCGTAAGCAAAGGAGTCAACACCATCGACTAAATAAAAGGTCTTATGCCTTTTTACCTTACCAACATAGGGTTATACTGACACCCCACGTCAACTTTGTAACACCTCAAATAAGAAGCAAGGAGAAAATCATTTCACACTCAAAGTCTAACAACTCTACTTGAAAAAAGTAGAAGAGATGTAGTGTGTACCTCTTATCACCTCATGCTCTGCAGGATCGTAGAAATCCAAAGCTCGCGGTTGTCCGTGGTCCCAACTGTCAGCTCCCGGATCCTGACATGGACCGCTTGGTGGTGACGGGAAGACCTCATAAGGTCATCCTCCACTCCCATCTCCTCCCTCTCCTCTACTAGCACCACCTCTTAGGGTGCTACTCCGATCACGACCCTACCTCTGTCGCGGTGGTGCACCTTCTACCTGCCCGATATTCTCAGCATGCCTGGTTGGGCAGTCTCGCGCCAGGTGACCTTTCCCTTCACAAGCATAGGACCGGCGCTCTCTGGGCTTCCCTGGTGATTTCCAGTGCCACTATGGTGTACGACCATGCCCCTGAGTCCGGTTATCGGAAATCCACCTGCGTCGAGGTCCTGTCACCCGAAGCCCACTAGTTGCGATAGACGTCTCGGCTCTGTCGAGCCTTCTGCCACCACCAACTTTAGAGCATGACAGGAATCTCTCTTCCACCAACGCCTACTCTAACACCCCAGCATATGTGGAAAAGCACAAGGGTACTATGACAGCACGAATCTCTCTACAGAGACCCCGCTCGAACTTTCGTGCTCGGAAGTTTCCATCATGGACCAAGTCTGGGTAAAAGCATGCACGGTTTGTGAAACTAGCCACGTAATCGGCCACCATCATCCCTCCCTGCTGAAACTGTAGGAGCTCTAGAATCCGAATGGAGCCTAAGCAGGAGGGGAAAAACTCCTCATGAAACAACAACATAAAGTCACTCCACGAAAGTGATGACTCTTCAAGAAACTGATTCACTAGACTCCAATAACACCAAGCTACTCCATGGAAAAGGTTGGAGGCCAAAGATACCATAAGATCTATCGGCATCTGCATAATCCTGAAAAGGAAAACCACTATCTCTAGTCAAACCTTTGCTGCCTGAGGTTCTGGCTCACCACTGAACCTCAGCGGTCTCTGCTGTTGGAACACACGGAGCGCGCTCAACATGTGCTCAAGCCTTGTTTGCTCTATTGGAGTTGTCTGCTTCTCACCAGGTGGGGGTGATACTACTGGCCCACCCGGAGAAAGGGGCTCGCAAGATGGGTCCTATACTGAGGCCTCGTAGCTCACATGGTCGTCATCACGAACCAAAGCTGGTATCCTAGCTGGCTGTCTTCGTAGAGACATCCAGAATATTATCAAGGAGTGCTTCCATTAGATGAGCATATATGTATATAAGAATATAAACAATGGAGAGATGAATTAATAAAGACAGTAAAAGACTCAATCTGATGTGATGCACAAACAAATTTTCCCTACAAGGAGTGTCTCAGCATCCTGAATCGACAAGCTGGTTATCAAGGTCCTGGTGAATGGATACGTCGGCAGCCGCACCATCATTGGACTCCCTGGCCTGAGATCCGCTCTCGAGACACGTTAACACTGTTTCCCTAAATCCCAACCAATTCCTTTTTAAGGACGTCCGAACAATGTCCCAAGGAACGAACCACCTTTGATACCACTTTTTCATGACCTGACCCTACCCGGGCTCAAGCCGCAACTACCCCAAGCCCACCTCCATAGGCCAGGGGCTGGAGACAAGCGCCGAAGGCTAAACAACTCAGGGAGGCCTTTGCCTGAGTACCTGTACACAAACACGAATCCCACTAAATGCAGAAGTGTAGAGTAAAAAGAAAAGTAAAGTAAGAACTATATACATAAACCACAAATGTGCATCAACCTCTAAACAGTACAAGTAAGTGCTGAAGGTAAGCTGAAAAGAAAAGGACAAAACACGCTCCCAACCAGAAAAGTGCCACAACCCAGCAACAAGTAAACAAAAGAAAAATAGCTGGAAGAGTCCCACGCCTAGAACCCGACTATGACCACCACACACGGTTCAAGCTCCCAAACTCCTAAGCTCCACTAAAGTCATGACCAACTTGTCCATCATCTGCAAGGGCACACCAAATGTAGGAAAATCCCAAGCAGCGGTGAGTATAAAAATACTCAATAGGATGCCCCGAAGGCTCGAGGGAGCAACAAAGGAGGTACCAAAGAGGTGAGCAGTAGATCGAATAGGGAAAAGCAAAGGAGTACATCCGAGAGTCAAGTAAAGAGTATAGTAGAGAGTCCAGCTCAACCCAAAAAGAAAAAGGAAGTAGACTCATCCAAACACAAGGAGATGGAAACGGTGAGAAGATGAACTTCTCATCGAGTCTTCACTACCTATAGCAGGAGAGTAGACTCGTCCAACCATGAGAATCTAGACATGGAAAGCATGTGCCATACCCCGCACATCTTCACCTCTCTTGGAAGGAGAGTAACCAAAACCCAAGAAGTGGGTACTGGAATAAGGTATATACATATCCATATGCTCAATCAAGAAGCTCGAACAAGATCATAAGGGGATCTCCATCTTGTAGCTCGGCCCAAGAAAGTGAGTAGCCAATAGTCTCAGAAGTAACCATCATTGATGCCCAACATCCCACACGTCTTCCCCGAACTGCAAGCCAAGGGGATAAAATCACCGCACCTCGACACTATCCGCTTTGGGCGGCACTAACTCGCCCACACGATTTTAGGTCACGTCACAAGGATGCGTCTCAGTGGGGAAAGTTCCCCTCATACTTGAGAGTTCTGGGTTAAGCTAAAACACACCTCGTCACTGTCACACTGTTGAGAGTTCTGCTCAAAGTCGAAGTTATCACATCACTGACCCATAAAAACAAGGGTCCCTCTCTAGTAGTCACGGAGTAAATCCACCGACTAGCCTAGTAGAAAGAACTGAGTCTGAAATGCCAACGGGTGACCCACTGCCCAGCCCTGCTGGAGGGTAATTCATAATAAGATATCGAGTGACCCACTGCCCAGCCCAGAGGGAGGGAAAACCCTAATAAATCATCAGGTGACCCACTGCTCAGCCTTGCTGGAGGGTAGACATAGAATAAGTCTACAGGCGACCCACTGCCCAGCCCTGCTGGAGGGTAGACCTTGAACAAGACGATGGGCGACCCACTGCCCAGCCCTATAGTAGGGTAGACCCTCGAGAGTCACCGGGTGACCCACTGCCGAGTCTCTGCTGGAGGGTAAACCCTAAGAGTATCGTTGGGTGACCCACTGCCCAGTCTTTGCTAGAGGGTAAACCCTAGAAGTCAGTGAGCAACCCACTGCTCAATCTCTACTGGAGTGTAAACCCGAAGAAGTCGATGAGCAACCCACTGCCCAGTCTCTGCTAGAGGGTAAACCCGGAACTGCTCTAGTCATCCCTACTGGATGGTACAACACTGGCCCACTAAACTCAGAGTCAGTAACGTGCAACCACCCAACTCCAGAACAAAACCATAGGAAACCACTCAACCCTGCAAGTCTAAACCATCTTGAATAGAAGGACCCTCTATGTTGCAAGAGGTCAAAGGTACGTAAAGTAGAACACGACACACATATGGGGCCCACACGACGTGTGGCCCCATCTCATCTCCCAACCAAGAACATACGTTCTCAGGAACATACTACATCATGTACCCCCAATCATTCTCGTATACTCACAGAGTATACCACATCTCTAGCCCAAAGGCTATCATGCACACGACACCCAATGTCCACGTGAAGGGAGAAAACGTAATTTGCCAATCTGCTTCCTCCACAGCCCTGGCACGGCCAACCACATCTCTTCAAACATCAACTCTACTCACACGGGAGTGAACACGATCACACGCAAAGAGTCTGCTACAAACACAGTAGGATGAACCACCACCGGAGCACCTTACTTGCTTTCGCATTTAAATGAGTTCTTGAAGGAGACTCCACAAATCCAAATAGATCATACCGTTGTAATCCTCATGGAAGAACACGCGAGATAGACTACTTACTCACCTCAAATAGATACCCGATGGAAAAGTCGTTCACACCACTTTACGCCCGAACGGCATCCCGTGATCTTAAGCCTCGGCCCCAAAAATAGTTGGGCACATCGCACCATTGAGATCCCCTTAGAAAATCACATAAAATGGACTACTCAGCTAAGTGGAACGGATATTCGGAGAAAAAGATGAATTTCACCACACTACACACGAGCGGTGCTTCGTGGGACCCGCATCCTGGTCCCAAAGCACAACTAACGGATTGCACCATTGCGATCCTCTCGAAAAAGTACACAAGATCGATTGTTCGCTTGTCCTAAACGGATACCCGGTGAAGTAGCTGAAATTCACCGTCAACGCCCAAAACAAGCCCCATGGGGTCCACACCTCGATCTTGGTTTAAGTGCTCAAAATCAGTCTTGAAATGTCCGCCTCAACTTCAGGGCCGCGATGCAGCTGACGGTGCGTCAATCGGATGTCAAATGCAGACGTATAGTCCGATTTAAGATTCCCCCAAATAATAATAATTATATTATTTTTATACTTGGGTGTTCTGGGTAACCAAGCCACGATCCCCAATTAAGTATCCAAGATTGGACTCGAAATCACCATCTCAAGGTCATGGACATGCTACCATAGATGGCAAGTTAATCGGATGCACCATGTAGAAGTTACGTTCGAATCAGCGTTGGAAAATAATAATAAATTTATTATTTTTAGGACGTTTTAACGACCCGCTCCACAAGTCATCGAAAGGTACCCAACATTGGTCTTAAAAAGACCATATCAAAGATAGAGTTACACAGCCGCTGATGGCACATGCATTGGGCGCCGCACGGGGAAGTTACGCCCAATTAAATGTTTTAATAATTATAACATTATTATAATTATTAAAAATCATTTTTTTATAATTATTATTTTTCAAAAAAAATTTGTCATTCGGGGGAACCTTCTATCTCCAATTAAGGGAGACTCCCCCCCCCCCCATTTTCCCCCATGCAGTTCTTTTCTCCTTTTTTTTTGTTCACCTGCTTTTGCAGGTCAGCTCCAGCAGAGACCCGCTATTTGCGAGTCTCTTTCTTCTCCACCAGGGTCGTGAGACCCTGGTGGTCCGGTGACCCCAGCACCGGTCGGCCCCCGGCTAGCCGCTCCTCCGCGGCTCGCCTCGACGACCCGCCGACCACCGCCTCTCCGCTGTCCGCTCACCCAGCCGAGCCGCCGACCACCTCTGCTCCCTCCGAAGACCCCTCTCTTCTGGGCGAACCCTACTTCGGTGACACCTTCGACGAGACATTGCGCTCAATCCGAAGACCCGACCATGAAACTACGACTTGTCACAGGTTCCTGTCGACGTGAAGATGAGCGCCCTACCTTCCGATCGGCGATCCAATGGTCTAATTGGTGCCTGAGAATATCGAATGGTATACACGAAGAACAACAAATGCAGATGAAACAAAGGATTTCGTCGCATGGATTGATGGCCTTGTTTGTGCGGTCATCAATGATAATAAACGAAATGAAGAAACTAAGGTATTTCAAAGGATTTTCAAATTAAATTTCATATTGAAACTTAAAACCAGATAGATCCTACCTCTTGGGCGTTTCCTGAAGCTTCACCGCTCGTCGATCTGCCGGAGTTGCCACGCCTTGCCGGAGAGGTGGAGGAGAGGAGGATTTCCACTTTGAGAGCTCCTACCAGGTAAGTGAAGAGGGGAGGAAGAAGGGGGAGAGATTGGTTAAATAAGGAAAATTAATTAATCCCTTAATTAATTAAAAACTCATCCCAAAATAAATCTGCGTCTGAAACCCCAAACGCAGTGAAAATTAGGTCGTGCCTAGGGTAAACACCAACTCCCGAGCAAAATGGCAGTCTCAGAATTTTATTTCGAGGCTCCGTTCGAAAGTTATAAAATTTAACGTCTGAGGACGCTAAATTACAAAAACGCCCCTGGGGCCATTTTTTACAGACGGCCCGTGCCCGCGAGACTTACACCCCTCATAGGGTAAACGACACATTACGGACTCAACAGTGCCCTCAGTTTCCCAATTCAAGCCATCGTTTAAGAGATATTTGATTTTAACCATTAAATGAATAAATTAATTAATTAATTTATCTGTTTAACGTTCCAGTAGCGGGCGAGGGGTCCAAACGTCCCGTGCCGACATGTTTTATAATGTTCCTAGGGTAAACACCCCATTACGGACCCATCCGTGCACTCATATCTCTGATCTGAAACATTGTTTAGTAGTTAACCCATTTATTTGGCGTGTCCAGTGTGAACGCACTGAAAATTTAATTCTGGCCACCCCGGGGCTCGAAATCGCACAACATCTGAAGGCGCGGCTCTGGAATAACATCAAGAATATTCCAAAGTCTTATATATCAAAAATACCAGGTTCTTAAATAATTCCCTCCTTCAATCTTTTCATCCCTGAAAATCAAAACCAAGGAACAACTCAGGGTACTAAGCCCACACCCGGCTCTCCCGTACCCAAAAGAACTCTTGCACAGTCCCGTGTCACCGCACACAGACCCAAGGATTTGATCTATTCACATGAGGTTTTCCCTTCCCAATGACGTGAATAGGAGCACGCACACATCTCCTCGGGTGAGCCACACGGGATACATCGTGCACCCACTCTCGACCTTGGGGTTAGGGAAAGGTGGTAGGGAACCTCTCCATCCCTTTTCACGGTCTCAAACGGCCCGAAGGCTCTCGAAGGTAGCCCACCTCCCCGATCGAACCACTACGTCGCATGTCGTGACTGGAATCACCACATGCACCTGGAACAAGGCCCAGTTATTCCCTCCTTCAGAATATCCATATGGTGAAACACCCAAGGATATCTGGTCACGCAAGGTTTCACAGTAGATGTCCCACAACCAAGACCCTCTTACAGGCTCGGAAGCGAAGGAATCAACACCATATACTAAAGAAAAGGTCCTACTTCTTTTTACCTTACCAACACAGGGTTATAATGATGCCCCGCGTCACCCTGGTAACACCTCAAACAAGGTGCAGGGAGAAAAAGCATTTCACACTCAGAGTCTAACAAATCTACTTGCAAAAAGTAGAAGAGATGTAGTGCATACCTCTTATCACCACATGATCTATAGGATGGTAGACATCCAAAGCTCGCGGCTATCTGTGGTCCCAACTATCAGCTCCCGAAGGCTAACATGGACCGCCCGGCGGTGACGAGAAGACCTCATAAGGTCATCCTCCACTTCCAGATCCTCCCTCTCCTCTACTAGCACCACCTCTCAGGGCGCTACTCCGATCACGACGCTGCCTCCGTCGCGGTGGTGCACCTTCTACCTGCTTGATATTCTCAGCATGCCTGGTCAGGCAGTCTCGCGCCAGGTGACGTCGTCCATCACAAGCACAGCATCGGTGCTCTTTGGGCTGTCATGGTGCCCTCTAGTGCCACTGTGGTGTACGACCACAACCCTGAGTCTGTTTATCAGAAAGCCACCTGCGTCGAGGTCTTGTCACCTGACGCCCGCTAGCTGCGACAGACATCTCGGCTCTATCGAGCCTTCTTCCACTACTAACTTTAGAGAGTGACAGGAATCTCTATATCACCAACGCCTACTCTAGCGCCCCAGCATATGTGGAAAAGCACAAGGGTACCATGACAGCGCAGATCTATCTGCAGAGACCCCGCTCGAACTTCTGTTCAAGGAAGTTGTCGTCATGGACCAAGTCTGGGTAAAAGCGTGCACGGTCTGCGAAACTAGCCGCGTACTCGGCCACCGTCATCCCTCCCTGCTGAAACTACAGGATCTCCTGAATATGAATGGACCGTAAGCAGGAGGGAAAAAACTCCTCATGAAACAACAATAGAAAGTCGCTCCACGAAAGAGACGACTCATTAAGAAACTGAGTCACCAGACTCCACCAACGCCAAGCTACTCTACGGAAAAGGTTGGAGGACAAATCTACCATAAGATCTGTCAGCATCTACACAAGCCTGAAAAGGCGAACCACTATCTCTAGTCAAACCTCTGCTGACTGAGGGTCTAGATCACCACCAAACCTCAGTGGTCTCTGCCGCCGGAACTCACGGAGCACGCTCAACCTGCGCTCAAGCCCCGTCTTCTCTATTGGAGCTGTCTGCTACTCACCGGGTGGGGGTGCTGCTACCAGCCCACCCGGAGAAAGGGGATCACATGATGGGTCCTGGAATGAGGCCTCATAGCTCACAGGGTCGTCTTCATGAACCAAAGCTGGTATCCTGGCTGGCTGTCTTCGTGGAGACATCCTGAATATTATCAAGGAGTGTCGCGATTAGATGAGCATATATGTATATAGCAGTATCAACAATGGGGAGATGGCTCAAGAGGACAGTAAAAGACTCAATCCTATGTGATTCACAAAAAAAAATTCCCTACAATGAGTGTCTCAGCGTGCCAAGTTGACAAGCGGGTTATCAAGGTCCTGGTGAATGGATACGTCAGCCATCGCACTATCACTGGACTCCCTGGCCTGAGACCCACTCTTGAGACATGTTAACATCGTTTCCCTAAATCCCAACCAATTCCTTTTTAGGGACGTCTAAACAAAGTCCCAAGGAATGAACCACCTCTGATACCACTTTTTCATGACCCAACCCTACCCGGGCTCGAGCCGCAATAACCCCAAGCCCTCCTCTATAGGCCAGGGGCTGGTGACAAGCGCCAAATGCTAAACAACTCGGGGAGGCCTTTTCCTAAGTACTTGTACACACACACGCAGCCCAATCAATGCAGAAGTGCAGAGTAGAAAAGAAAAGAAAAGTACCAACTGTATACATAAACCACAAATGTGCATTGACCTCTAAACAGTACAAGCAAGTGCTGAAGGTAAGATGAAAATAAAAGGGGAAAACACGCACCCAACCAGAAAAGTGCCACAACCCGGCAATAGGTAAACAAAAGAAAAACAACTGGAAGAGTCCCACGCCTGGAACCTGACTACGACCACCACATGTGGTCCAAGTTCCTGAACTCCTAAGCTCCACTGAAGTCATGACCAACATGTATGTCATCTACATGGGCACACCAAGTGCGGGAAAAGCCCAAGCAGGGGTGAGTATAAAAATACTTAGTAGGATGCCCCGAAGGCTCCAGGGAGAAACAAAGGAGGTAATGAAGAGGTGAGCAGTAGATCAAATAGGTAAAATAAAATGAGTACAACCGAGAGTGCAGTAAACAGTACAGTATAGAGTCCAGCTCAACCCAACAAGAGAAAGGAAGTAGACTAGTCCAAACACAAGGAGATGGAAACGATGAGAAGATGAACTTCTCGTCGAGTCTTCGCTACCTATAGAAGGATAGTAGACTCATCCAACCACGAGAAGCTGGACACAGAAAGCACGTGGCATACCTCGCGCATCTTTTCCTTTCTTGGAAGGAGAGTAACCAAAACCCAAGAAGTGGGTACTAAAACAAGGTATATACAAATCCATATTCTCAATCAAGAAGCCCGAACAAGATTGTAAGGGGATCTTCGTCCCGTAGTTCAGCCCAAGAAAGTGAGTAGCCAACAGTCTCAGAAGTAACCATCATCAATGTACAGAATCCCACACATCTACCCCGAACTGCAAGCCAAGGGGCTCAAATCACCACACCTCGACACTATCTGCTTTGGGCGTCACTAACTCTCCCACACAGTTTTAGGTCGCGTCACAAGGACGCGTCTTGGTGGGGAAAGCGCCCCTCATACTTGAGAGTTCTGGGTTAAGTCAAACCACACCTCCTCACTGTCACACAGTCGAGAGATCTGTTCAAAGTCGAAGCTGTCACACCACTGACCCATACAAACAAGGGTCTCGCTCCGGTAGTCATGAAGTAAGGCCACATACTAGCCTAGTAGAAAGGACTGAGTCTGAAATGCCAACGGGTGACCCACTACCCAGCCCTGGTGGAGGGAAATTCATAATAAGATATCAGGTGACCCACTTCCTAGCCCTACTAGAGGGTAAACCCTAATACATCATCAGGCGACCCACTGCCCAGCCCTGCTGGAGGGTATACCTGGAAGAAGTCAACAGGCGACCCACTGCTCAGCCCTGCTGGAGGGTAGACCTGGAACAAGACGACGAGTGACCCACTGCTCAGACCTGCTGGATGGTAGACCCTCGAGGGTCGTTGGGTGACCCTCTACCCAGTCCCTACTAGAGGGTAAACCCTAAGAGTGTCGTCGGGTGACCCACTGCCCAGTCTCTGCTAGAGGGTAAACCATAGAAGTCAGTGATCATCCCACTGTCCAGTCTCTACTGGAGGGTAAACCCGAAGAAGTCGATGAGCAACTCACTTCCCAGTCTCTGCTGGAGGGTAAGCCCTGAACTGCTCTGTCTATCCCTACTGGATGGTACAACACTGTCCCACAAAACTCTGAGTGGGTATCGTGAAACCACCCAACTCCAGAACAAAACCAGGGGAAACCACTCAACCCTGCTAGTCTAAAACATAATAAACAGGAGGACCCTCTATGTCGCGAGAGGTCAAAGGTATGTAAAGTAGAAAATGACACGCATATGGGTCCCACACGACGTGTGGCCCCAGCTCATCTCCCAACCAATCACATACGTTCTTAGGAACATAATACATCATGTACCCCCAAGTATTCCCATATACTCCCAGAGTATACCACATCTCTAGCCCAAAGGCTATCATGCACACGACACCCAACATCCACGTGAAGGGCGAAAACGTAATTTTCCAATATGCTTCCTCCACGGCCCCGGAACGTCCAATCACATCTCTTAAAACATCAACTCCACTCACATGGGAGTGAGCGCGATCACACACCAAGGGTCCTCTATAAACACAGTAGGACGAACCACCACCGGAGCACCTTACTTGCTTTTGCATTTAAATGAGTTCTCGAAGGAGATTCCGCACATCCAAACAGATCATACTGTTTTAATCCTTGTGGAAGAACACACGAGATATACTACTTACTCACCTCAAACGGATACCCGACAGAAATGTCATCCACACCGCTTTACGCCCAAACGGCGTCCCGTGATCCTGAGCCTCGGCCCCGAAAACAGTCGGGCTCATCGCACCATTGCGATCCCCTCAGAAAATCATGTCAAAAGTACTAATCAGTTGAGTGGAATGGATATCTGGAGAAAAAGATGAATTTCACCATACTGCACACAAGAGGTGCTTCGTGGGACCCGCATCCTGGTTCCGAAGCACAACGAACTGATCGCACCATTGTGATCCTCTCGAAAAAGTACACAAGATAGATTATTCACTTGTCCTAAACGGATACCCAGTGAAGTAGATGAAATTCACCATCAATTCCCAAAACAAGCCCCGTGGGGTCCACACCTCGATCTTAGTTTAAGTGCTCAAAATCAGTCTTGAGATTTCTGCCACAACTTCAGGGTCGCGATGCATCTAATGGCGCGTCAATCGGATGTCAAAAACAGACGTACAGTCTGATACAAGATTCCCCCAAATAATAATAATTATATTATTATTATACTTGGGTGTTCTGGGTAATCGAGCCACGATCCTGAATTAAGTATCCAATATTGGACTCAAAAAGACCGTCTCAAGATCATGGACACACTGCCATAGACGGCACGTTAATCAGACACTCCATGTAGAGGTTACATTCGAATCAACATTTAAAAAATAATAATAAAATTATTATTTTTAGGGCGTTTTAATGACCCGCTCCACAATTCATCGAAAGGTACTAAACATTGGTCTTAAAAAGACCATATCTAAGATAGAGTTACACTATCGCTGATGGCACATGCATTGGGCACCGCACGGGGATGTTACACCCAATTAAATGTTTTAATAATTATAACATTATTATAATTATTAAAAATAATTTTTTTATAAATATTTTTTTTCAAATTTTTCATTCATTTAGTGGAACCTTCTCTCTCCAATTAAGGGAGACTCCCCCCCCCCTTTTTCCCCCCGCGCATTTCGTTTCTCCTTTTTTTTGTTCACCTTCTTTTGCAGATCAGCTCCAGTAGAGACCCGTTGTTTGCGAGTCTCTTTCTTCTCTACCAGGGTCGCGTGACCTTGGTGGTCCGGCGTCCCTAGCACCAGCTGGCCCCCGGCCGGCCGCTCCTCTACGGCTCGCCCATACGACCCACTGACCACCGCCTCTCTGTTGTCCGATCGCCCATCCGAGCTGCCGACCACCGCCTCTCCGCTGTCCGCTCGCCCAGCCGAGCCGCCGACCATTTTCGTTGCCTCCAAAGACCCCTCTCCTCCAGGCGAACCCTACTCCAGTGACACCTTCAATGAGCAATTGTGCTCAATCCAAAGACCTTACCGTGAAACCATGACTTGTCGCGGGTTCCTGGCGATGTGAAGATGAGTGCCCTACCTTTCGATCGGCGATCCAACGGTCTAATTGGTGCCCGAGAATATTCAATGGTATACACGAAGAACAACAAATGCAGATGAAACAAAGGATTTACTCGCATGGATTGATGGCCTTGTTCGTGCGGCCATCAATGATAATAAATGAAATGAAGAAACTAAGGGATTTCAAAGGATTTTCAAATTAAATTTCGAATTGAAACTTAAAATGAGATAGATCCAACATCTTCGGTGTTTCCCGAAGCTTCACCACTCATCGATCCGCCGGAGCTTCTGCGCCTCGCCGGAGAGGTGGAGGAGTGGAGGAGTTCCTCCTTGAGATCTCCTACCAGGTAAGTGAAGAGGGTAGGAAGAAGGGGGAGAGATGGGTTAAATAAGGGAAATGAATTAATCCCTTAACTAATTAAAAACTCATCCCAAAATAAATCCGCGTCTGAAACCCAAAACACAGTGAAAATTAGGTTGTGCCTAGGGTAAAAACCACCTCTTAATCACAACGGTGGTCTCGTAAGTTTAATTCGAGGCTCCGTTTGAAAGTTATAAAATTTAACATCCGAATCCGCTAAATTATGAAAACGCCCCTGGGGCCATTTTTCACAGACGGCCAGCGCCCATGAGACTTATACCCCTCCTAGGGTAAACAGCACGTTCCGGACTCAACGGTGTTGTCGGTTTCCCAATTCGAGCCACCGTTTAAGAGATATTTGAGTTTAACCATTAAATGAATTAATTAATTTATTTATTTATTCGTTTAACGTTCCGATAGCGGGTGAGGGGTCCAAACGTCCCACGCCGACATGTTTTATGTCGTTCCTAGGGTTAACACACCATTCCAGACCCATCTGTGCACTCATATCTCTGATCTGAAACACCGTTTAGGAGTTATCCCATTTATTTGGCGTGTCCATTATGAACGCACTGAAAATTTAATTCTGTCCACACCGGGGATTGGAATCGCACGACGTCTGAAGACGCTTCTCTGGAATAACATCAAGAATATTTCAAAGTCTTTTATAGACAAAAAACCAGGTTCTTACACTAATTTCTAGTAAAAGTGGTTATCATGGGTAGGTATATGTTCCTGACTTGGATTGGTTACCCGAATAGACCAATTATCTCCAATTAGAAAGGGTATATGTTACCGATCTTCTTGTCAGTATGATTTGGGGGAGTATGCCCCATGACCCTCCTGGACTAGAACAGAGGTGTGCATTTACTCTGGGATGGTAGGCCTATGTGTCATCCCATGTGTGGGGACAAATTTATGTGTATACTACCCTAACACTACTAAAGTAGTTAAAATATCCCAGCACGCATCCAGAATATGGGTAGGAATTTGCGTCTGTCCTTTCACCATTGATAGAATATGTTTGGTGAGTTCAGTGGCCGGAACAGGAATATACATCCATTCTATATCAGAAGTAGTTGTATATGCCTACTCCTATTCTCCTTTTTATGTTAATGGGTATTGACAGTAATCATGGATGGGGGCAGAGAGTTGGGTATGCCCCAAATTTGTCATCGGAGCTTTCTGACGGACTTCTCTAGGTGCTACCAAATGAGACTGTTGGAAGGTTTGATGAACATGGGATGGAATATGTGCATTCTGGATATTTACCTTCAATTATGGTTGATGTACTTCCTTTAATACTGGATGATGAGACTGCTGACAAAATTGGTGATTGTAAATAGGTGTATGTTCCTGTTTACTAGTTTCCACCACATTAGATTGGAGATCTTCTTTAAATTCAGTTAGACGGGCCTGCTAACTGGCTGATAACTTATAAGTAGGTGTATTTGCTTGTTCATGATACTACACCGGGTTTATCTAGTGGGATTGGTGGGTTGTTGTCAAACGATCCTGGTGAGCAGTAAAATTAGTACATACTGGTGTATGTGCCCACTCGTTGTTTTCTATCAAGTTAAATTGATAGGATTTTCAGGAAGAGGAAGAGGTGAGAACCTACTTTATGTTAACCTAAAGTTTTCTCTGGTGGTTCTTCTTTCATGCCTAGGTCTAAGATACTTGGGCCAAACATCCAGAGGCAACACCCCATCGTGTTGGGGGTAATCTACTGCGTGATTCTAACAATGATTTACAGTGGGAGTCTTCAGAAAAGACTCCTGAATTCTTGAGTTGAGGCCATGAGTGACCTCTTGATCCATATACCTGTAGTATGAGAGGGATTGATTATTGCGTTCTAGGTTTAAAGACCCAAAACGGTTGGATACGGTGGTTGGTACCATTTTCTTCTTGATCATTGGTCATCATTGGCCAGATTATTGAGGATTGTTGTTATCCTAGAGGGCCTGTCAAGTAGCCTCCAAAGTCAGGATCGTACCGTGCTGGCGATATTACTTTATATAACATTAGATACCCAACATTAAAGATGTTTGGATGGTGATAATGTTCTTACTGTAGATGGATATCCATCTTGATCAGCGGTCGGGAAGTTCACAGATATTTTCTTGGAGAAATCCATTCTTTGGATTGAAGGGAGTTATATGGAAAACTGAGACAACAAAAAACTCTATTAACAAAAAATATTTTCAGATGGATACATGCATGATTTATTCCTTTTTCTATCCTTCCTTTATCAATTGATAGGGTCCTAACAAGTGGGTGACATTATTAAATTGGTTAAGTATTCATGCCGGGTACACCTTTTTTGTCTCGTAGTTCCTTGAAACAAGTGTTCTAGTTTTAAGAATCACTATTCCCAGGCAGTTTCCATTAGATTTATTCATGGAACTAGAAACATCCAATAGTTCTTTATCCAAAGGGGAACTTCTTTCCAAAAGTAGAAGTTTGTTAAGTTTGAACATTACGATACTTAAGAACGTGCATTTGTCGAGAGGATGGGAGGTCAGACTCATCACACCCTTTTTTGAGGGAATTATTGTCTACTTCAGGACTCTCTTTGTAAATTTAATATATTTTCATGAATACTTATTAATTAAAAAATTATATCATAAGTATCCCTTGTAATTTAAAATCACTTATTAACAAGTGAAAAATTTAGAATCGTCAGTATGTATTCAAGGTTCTTCATTTAATGGAAATATCCGTATGTATTAGAGTTTTTTCATCAATGGTATCCTCTAACATACTACTTAGAGGTTCTTTTAATCATCATTGTGATGATACTGGTTTTTAATCCACTCAGTGGGGCACTCTGTAATTTTATTGTCATTTAGGGAGACGAAGGTTTGGTTTTATTTTGGGATTGTTCCCATAAGATAGGCTACCTACGTATCCTTGTGAAAGAAATCAGAACCCTCGTAGTTTGGTACCACTGAATGGGACACATCATACCTTTTAATTTCATGTGATAAGGACCTAGCCATAAATATTAATGTCATGTGGTATGGACATCTAAACGGAAGGTGCTTAGTCAAAACATAATGTGGGAGTTATGCTGAGGCATCCCAAGGAACATGGAAAGGATATGGGTTTTCAGGTAGGATCAGGCCCGATTGGGAATATGGGCCAAGGAGAATAGGTATGATTTGGAGTGTTGGGATTGAACCTCAAGGAGTCTTCTTATTTATACCATATAGATAGGAATCAAATCCCACATAGTTTGATGAGTCTCATAGAAGAGTATGGTCCTTTAAGAGAAATTATTTTGCGATTACTTCCTAAAAAGGATGCCTTCATGGCTTGGGGGTTTAATTTGGGGTTTATTCCAAACTAGGATGCCCAAATTAAGTGAATTGTGGTTGGATTCATGAATAGGAAATCCAATGAGCTTGGGCCTTGATAAGGCTTCCTACGTATCCCAGTTATGGTGGGAATCAGGGTTCTCATAGTTCCTTCCAATGAGTGTTTGTGCACATATTGTAACCATCACGTATCTCAAATCCCACGTGAGTCATGCACTATGTGAGAAACAAGAGGATGTGAAATATTCAACAATGAAACTTCACACTTTTCCTCCTCCGCTGATGGAAGAGGGCACGTCGACCATGGAAGAGGGTGAGGCGACGAGCCTTCCCTCTGTTCTATTTACATTGGACAAGGGTCCAATGTACAGAGGAAGGGATGAAGGTGAGGGTAATATACCATGATGGCTTCCATTCAATTGATCTTGGTAGGGGAGGGAGACTTCTCCTATGCTTGCGTGGAAAAGTAAGTGTGAACTATACCTTCCCCTACTAAAGACATGAGGATCCGGGTCATCTCTTCGAGAAGGGAGAGGTCAGAACCCAACCCTCCTCCAAATCGGGAAATTCCCAAAATTGTTACTGGGAGAAAGGACCATGTGACTATGGATATACAAACCCAAAAACATCCCATTAATCCTAATACCATTGTGAAACAAATTTGGGAAACCTCTGAATGTGGAAATACAAACCCAAAATATGAGACACGCTGATGTGTCTTTCCAAAAGTTTTGATAAGTCAGGAGGTTTTATTAAAGGTATAAACTTAGTCCCTTTTAGATAATGGAACCAAGGAAGGAGATACCCTTCCATGAATGGCTTTTAAAAAGGTTACTTGAGTTGGTCGCGTAGGTCTCTCGTGCAATTATGACGCTTAGTTACCCCACGTTGATGTACCGTGTAGGTATACCATGCAGGTATGGCGCGCAGGTATGAATGATGACTGAAGAATTTTTTTTACATAGGAGAACCAAACCTATGTAAAATTTATAGACAGAATTTCAAAATATGCTTATCCCATCTACTTATCTCTTATCTCATGGTTTAGAGAGCTACCTGAGACAATTTGAGGGATCTAGTCGAAAGAGATATGCAATGGGAGATTTAAAGAGTATTTCAACTTTTTTCAGTCCTCAAATGGAGAGCCCAAGGGCTCTATTTATAGGCACATATGGGGTATGGTCGAAGAAATGTTGATCACATAGTTCCTTCATCTAGCTCTGTTGTGCAGTTACTACGCATATGGGAATAGAGATTATTCTAGCATGGAGCTTTATTGCGTAGGTATGTCGCGTATCTCTACCACGTATCTCTACCGCATAGGCCTATGAAGTTATTCTACCGTGTTGTTATGTCCATGAATATTTCTATAAATTTAATGATTCCAAAAGGAATCATTATGAACTCATAGTTTCAATACCTCATTCGAAGGGATGTATTGGGAATATCATCCTTCCTCGCCTTTAATTAGTGATATCGCAACTGAAGGTCCACCTTAAATAAATACTTGTCCCCACACAGTTGATTGAACAAGTAATCTATCTATAGAAGTGGATGCTTGTTCTTTATCATGGTTTTTTTGAGATCATAATAATCAATGTAGAGGCACATGGACCTATCCTTAATCTTGATGAAAATGACTGGCACACCCTATCATGAAGAACTCAGGAGAATAAAACCCTTGTCCATATTCTCTTGTAATTGCTTATTAAATTCATCCTACTCAATAGTGGCCTCTATATATGGTTTATTTGATATATAAAAAGATACAATAATAATTTGAATTAATAATTTAACCTATAAGTCAATAGGAAGACCAATAAATTCTTCAATGAACACATTATTGCAGTTCCCCCCAATGGGAATGTCTTCGATTAGGATACTATCCTTTTTGTAAATTGTTTTATCTTGATATAGTTTCTCATAGGAAAATAATATCAACAATTTAAATGATAAATATGAAGGATATTAAACCTACTTCTTAAAATTGTACATAATTAAAGGACACGTTAGGGTGTGATGAGTGATCTCCCTTTCCTGAAAGTTGATGTTTTATTTTTATAAATATATGCAATCCATTCCCAATATAGCATCAAACTCCACTAAATTAAGTAAGAATAGATTTTCTGGGAGGTTTGGTCTGAAAACATTAACTGTAGAGGATTTATAAACATTATATGCCATAATTACTCTATTTACTATTCCCACAGATAACTCAGTTGTCATATTTTGATGTGGGGTTTGAATAGTTCTTATAAACTTTCATGATATTAAAGAATTCAAAGAATAGAACTCAAATATTACATTCACTATCATTGAATTAATAACTCGCATACTCACCACCACATCATTTTCTGGATCCACCTTAGTAGTTGTGATGGAATATGCCTTCCCTTTCCCTTCTGTATTTAGTTTCTCCTGAAACTGATTAACCAAAAGGATTCAAGGTATAGTTCACTGGATTTCATATTAATCCTTATCTATAAATTTGAAATATTTATCCATGGATGGTGCTCTTTTTTCCTCCACCACATTGTTTATATTCTCCATTTTTCAAAGACATTAATGAGTTTTGTGGCCTTTTATCCTACAAATGATCCATTCCCCCCATCCATTTGAGGTAATTACCATGATGATTCTTCCCATATTTTTGACATGTGAGTGGTTGAGTTTTCATTCCACCTTTGTCATTAGATCCTCCAACTTGAAACACCATCATTCATTTCATATCTCTATACCCATGAGACCATTCTCCAAACCCCACCTGTACTTTTAGAGAACATAGAACAACTTCTTTATAACCCCCAAAGTATCTAATTTATATATATTTTAAATGGTGTCATTTTAAACCACTAAAAATCTAACTACTTTTTTTCCATTATTGATTATAAAACCCAATGTATTTCATACAAGCATTTTGAAATTTTATTTGTAATATGTGACAGATTCACCTTATTTTTTTCTTCATATCTATGAATTCTCTCTCTATATTTGTCTCAAGTGTTCACAAGAAATAATTATAAAGAAATATTTTCCTAATTTCTTCCCAATATATATCTTCAATTTCATCATTTGGATTGGTTTTTATAATCAACTCCTTATATTGGTCATCCTCTATATCTAAATGATAAATTTCAAGATACACCTTTTCCATCTCAGAACAAAGAAACATAGAAAAGATATTCTCCATTGAGTTTTCCCACTATTCCATGACAGGTGGATTAGAAGATCAACTATACGTCAGTGGTCATTACTATATAAAATACTCGATAGCCAGTTTCTCCCTAATTTGGGAAGGAAGATGTTCCACATTATTTGGGTTATTATTCTTATCCTATGACATATTGGTAAGCATCACCATGATATTTTGAATTCATCCTCCTAAGGAATTGGGGTTTTCATTTAGAAAATTTGTTTGTTGTCCCTCTCACAGGTTGTTGTCCTGTTTTCCCATGTTTCCCAAAATTTTCTAGAATTTAAAAGGATTGAACAAATAATATGTCAACAAGTCATGAATAAATAATATATTCCTTTGTGAAATTAAATCTAAAAGAATATCTTGGGGGATCTGTAAATTTATAATTTTTTTAAACAAATCATCTTGGGTTGTTACATATACATAGTCTCATACTTAGGGTTTTAACTAATGTTCTCTAATCCTAATTCCAAAATTTACTAAGTTGTGCACTGATACAAACTATAGAGGCCCTAATTTTCTTACAAAACTATTACATTATTTTAAAGATAAAAAACATAATATTGTTTCAAAACCAGGATCCAATGGTTTACTGTCTTGGGAAAATTAGAATTATAAATTATATTTACATAATTATAAATAAACATTATTTAATTTTTTCTTCCCGGGATTCTTATTGGCACTCATATTCTCCTTATTATAAGTAATCACCTAAGGATAAAGATAAAAGAAAGGGGTGATCTAAAAGCCTAAAAATAAGGTAGATAAGAACATGAATCAATATAACATGGGTGAGAATAATAATCATCATCATAACATAAGTATGGGATCATAATCATATTCATTAAAGGATTCATTAGAAAAAGGCATGGAATGTGGAAATCCATAAAAATGAAACAGTGTCTCTTGGTAGTAAAATACCACACATAGTTGTAAACAATGATAGAATCATGTCCACACATAACATATATATGTGTAAACATAACATCATAATTGTGAAAAAATATATCATCACGTACACACATATTTTCCATTATCTCATGAGATACATCAAATTATCCAATTAATTATAGCAATATATAATTCTATTAAAACTTATCACATCATAACATTCACATAATCATGAATTCCACTTAGAATGTATATCAATATTTGATATAAAATAAAACATCAAAAGAAATGGGTTTCATTTCATACTGAATAAATTCATGAAAAAACGTGGGGGTTCCCAAAAGAAATAGGGGAAACCATATTTTTTATAAGATTCATCATTTTTGAGTGAATAAGAAACAACTCAAGAGCAGTCAAAATCTGTATAGAACAGAAGAGTTCTTTTAGAAAATCTTTTTCTTTGACACAAAACGAAATTACAAACATGTATATCCAAAAAATTAAAATGGTTATAAAAATTAAATAAAATATACAATAAAAATTATCCAAAAATAGGAATTACCCAAAGAAAGGAAATGGGTTTAGAGAATCACCTTAACTTATCTCTGAATGATTTATTTACTTTAATATAATAGATAATAAAACCAAATTAACTAATTATAAAAACCATAACCTCTTATACATGTATTTGATTCATCATAATTTTATTAAATTCATTTATCAAAACTATTATGAGTTATAGAGTACAATTTTTTCATTAGAGAGTGTTTCTTTTCTTCATTTTCAGGATCGGTTTACTAGTATATATGTATGGTAGATCTTGTAAAATGATAAACATTATCCAAAAATTAAATTATATGTTATAAATGAACATAATTAATTATAAATGGTATTATATATTATTATTTTAGATATGAGGCTGATTCATTAGATAAAATCTTAACAATAATCTTTTAGATTAATTTGGTAGTTTTTTCATTCATTGAGAGATAGTTTTGTTTTATTATTTAATATTATGTATATCTTTTTGTTACATAAAATAATAAAAAGTTATAAAATTAAATTTAAAATCTATTTCAACCATAATAATGGTTTTATTAACATCCATGAAGGAAGTAATAGAAAATTAATACTTTTCATCCTCAATGGAAATAAATCAACACCTCACAAATGATGTTTTTAATATTTGAATAAAATGGATTGGAGAAGAAGTTTGATGATGGATTATTAAATTAATATAATTTAGTTAAATTATATACAAGATACTTGAGTTATCATTCCACAATGATAAGGTTAGGTTAGTAGATAATAAGAAATGAAAATAATTTGAAAATAAATTAAAAGAAAACGAAAGATGATTTTACGTCTTCAATTATTCTCCTTCAGAACCTCCTTAGGGAAATTGGATTTAGTTTTTTTTTGAGACCAAAGGATTATAGACATGGTGAAGATTCTTGGGAATAGTAATGGGTAGAATTTGTACATGATTCAATGCTTAAAATGTGTGAGTAGAAGAGGTGGTGTGGGGTGGTATTTATAGGGGAGAGGGGTATTTTTTATTATTAAATTTTTTATTTTATTATTTATCTTAGGACTATAAACAGTTTGAACCTTATCACTAAATATATTTAATAATGAAGGATACTACTGGATCATGGTATTATATCATCCATATATTATTCACGGCACAATAATTCATGTATTTTTTAAATACCATAAATTATTATATTTCACTATTTATAAAAAATTCAATTATTTTAGAAAAATCTAAACAATTCACCCTAACCATGTTTTGATGATAAGAATTGAGAAAATGAACTCAATCATGTGAAAATAATTCTATAAATATAATAAATTTATTTTTTAATTAAAGTCAACATTTATTCTAAAAATATCAATTTTAAAATTATAACTAATTTTATGACACTTTGAAATATTAATTAAGGTATCATAAAATTATATTATAATCATAAGGCAATAAAATATTAATTTATGGATTTATTTTATGAAAATCAATTATCTTTTAAATCATATTACTAATTATAAAATTTTAAATAAATATTTATAACTTACAAAAATACCACCACTTAATTTATCATTTTTAAAACATTTATTTACTTATATAATTATATTATTAAATCATGTTATAATTTATAAAAGCCTACTTTTTAATTATAGTTTCATCATTTTTTTTTAAATTCTAATAGAGGGATTACAATTCTTAATGGTCATGTTACTATTCCATGGTTCAAGTTAATATTCTATCAGTATATGTTCCTTGATTTCTATGAATATTGCTTATTTCATTCTTAATTTATGAAAATAATGTTTTTATTGGGATATCTATTATCTTTATGTGTTTTATACTATATAACATAGTTATAAGAAGGTGAAAAAAATAATTGATGAAGTTAGGGATCTTAAATTTTGAATTAAGTTATAATGATAATAAAATAATTATGATAAAATGTTATACCTATTAATGGAATTAGAGCATTAAAAATTTTAATGATTTCATTGAATGTACATTGACAATAAGAGATTTTTTATAAAACCCATTTCAGTCAATTGAATATTAAATTATGATCAAATAATAAATTAAATGGATAAAAATAATACATTGAAGTAAAAATTATTATATATAAAATTTGGATTGAGGAAGAATATTTTTTAACTAGTGATGATGAATAAAAATAGACTATAGTGAGAAATTTAAAAGATTATATAGTAATGATAATTATAATTTATGATTCCGTTAAATGTTTTTTCAAGAATAAAACTCAACCTATTTAACTATATTAAGAAAATGTAAACATTTATAGGTGGATATGGAATTTTTTAGATGATGATAAATTGGCCTAACTGTAATGCCTATTTATGATGAAAAATACTCTAAGTCATGCTAGGAAATAAAATAATTTATTGTCATTGATGATTTTTTATTTCCTCAAATTAAGATATCCACTCATTAGAGAATTAGATATACTTAATAAAATTGTTATAATTAATGTAAAGATAATTTTAAATGGTGAAATAATGTAAAAATGATAATATATAGGAATCTTTCTGATAATTATTCAGTTATTTTTTAGAACTACTGAGGTGTCTAGTGGTAGTATGTTTGGTTACTTTTTGTGGTGTAAAGTAACTCGAACTATTGATGTTTTTTCAACCTAGTTCTATAAATCCCATCTAGAAAATTCAAAAATAATATGTATTGATTATTGAATTATTAATTCATGATTATAGGGATTCGAGGATTGGGAAATCCATTAAGTTCATAACAATATATTAGAATTATCTTTTAGATGTTCACCTGTGAATAATTGGGAGACCATTAATTTTTAGTGTGTGGATTGTTTCATTTACTCTTCTACTCAGATATGTGATGAAGAATATGGTGAGTTGTTATATACAAAACCAATATTCTATTAGAATTACCCATTGGATAAGGGTATATTGTGGTAATCTTTACCATACACTTATGACTCAAAATACAGGGTAGATACTAGCATTGAATCATACATATATCTATCCCTAATCTACCATATATTTGGGTTGATTTAGAAGATAAATTGGTAATAATATAGGTGGTTATGATTTAATCCTATATTTTCTTTATTATATGATATTTAGTTATTTCTATTTCCTTTATGATATCAGATATTATAATATGATAGATGATGACTCCCAAGAGTTTTTTCACTATTACCCTCCAATATCTTTTGGATTGAATTAGATAATGATGAAGTATATATCACTGATTCTCTAAACCATAACATTATGACTTTTAGAAAAATATAAAAATATATATTTGTAGATGTGTCTATTTCTATTTGTATCAAGATATGAATATGGAAAATTAGAGATCAGTGTTCCTTATAGTGTTTCAGATATATTTGGAGATTTGTATTTCCTATAGTATAATGATGGGTTGAATATAGGGTGAATTGTTAGTGGAATATATATGAAGATTATGAGGTTAAAGTAATTTTTTCTAATGTTAGTTATATTTTTTGACTACCATCAAAATTTATATTAGATGAGTTCCAACATCTAGGATCTAGTGATACTCGATGGTTTGTGAAATACTATGGTATGTTATATCCAATGAGATAGATACTATATTGATCTTTGATATATCTGGAACTATAATATAACATAATCCATGGGGACCAATTTCCTTTTCTTCTATATAGATGTCTGAATATACTATAAATATGAACATTTACATTTGGATATCATGATTAAAGTGATATATAGGGAGACTGGTATGTGTTTATTATTAATATTATCATATCTGGTGATGATATAATGTGTATTTTAATTTTCTACACTTTATTTTTTATAGTGTTTAATTATTGCTTTATATTAAAATACTAAGTATTATTTATTACCCATGCATGCACACATTCACATTTTTTCCTTATGTCCATGAAAATATGTAACTATTTATGATGAATGACTGTGTAGGTTCGAGATGGATGGTTGATATGATAGATAGAGTAGTGGTGTTATATTATGATGGATATACTCATGTGATTTGTATTTCAAATTACATTTATTCAGGATATGTTGGTTGTATCTAGTGATTTCATTTTTTTCATTTTACAATATAGAATAATGTTGTTATTATATAGTGATGTGTTATGCTATATATCTATTGTTTTTTTATATCTTTTTAGATTATGATTCATTGTAGCAGGTTCTATGTTGTATTTAAATTTAATGACTCCTATCATTTTATATGGATACCTTATTGTTTGTCTCTATCACCAAACCTATTAGGCGGTGGGATTGAAGTGTTAAATTACTGGTATATGAGGATATGAAATACTGGTATCAGACTGTTATAGTGTAATTACAATTTTTTATCATGTGTGGATTGGTCTGGGTAGTTTATAAAAAGTTTCTCTAAAGGTATCTAGTCCATACAGTCATAATAGAGGACATAGAGAAGGTGGTAGGGAGTTAAATAATTCCTGATTATGAGAACGGACTTTGACCTTATTTTATGATTCCAAATTACAATATAAGTCAAAATTCCTTATGTAATTCAAAGTAAATATTATGTGATTTTATGAATGGTTTTATTGAATCCACAAATAGTTTTCATGGTATGGACTTATGTGAGATATATCAACATCCTCATCATTTTCTATGAATTTGAGTGCAATATATTTTCTTTGAGATAGTGGGAAGTGATTTCAAAGAGTGGGATGTATAATTATACATTAGTGGTTGTGATGATGGGATAAGATAGATTTTACATGTGATACATTATAGAAAAAAATCAGATAAAGAATTTTATAATACTTCACTAGACATAGATAGTAGTATTACTTTGTGATAGTATCGATTCATTTTATTATGATAGATAAATGATTAATGTCTTCCAAATTTCTCAATTTTTTGAAAGTAGTTGATTAAAACGTAAAATTAATTATTTTATGTTATTTTAGACTCTACATACTAGTACTTGGATACAATATTTGTGCCACTAACATCACACTTATTATAGTACCACAAGTGTGTTTTCTTTACAACAAATATATTTTTTTATTATAGTAGATAATATTAATTGTTGTGGAAGATCAGAGATTTATAGTAGTGATTTATGAACTTATGAGGTTCCATTCCATAATGAAATTTTTCAAGACTAACATAATCATATAATTATATGAATTCCAAAAAAACAATTAAATTTCTATTAGTTTTTAGGTGAGGTGACACCCCTTGTATATTCACTGTAATAATTCTAATTCTCTCTAATAATGATTATGGATTTGATGTTGTTATTATTATTTAGAATGAACTATGATGATTTTTATGAGGATCATAATAAGATGAATACTAATTATTTTAATTAAATTGTATGTTTATCCCAAATCTAACTAGGTTTTATATTGCATATTGGATCAAATCATTTAGGGTCACCTTTATGTCGAAAATTTTGTGAAATTTAGATGTGGTAGCATTGTTTCTTATAAACATTACACCATTTAGTGTAGTGGTTTAGTAAAGATGGTAGTGTGTCTGAGAAATCCATGGAAATATCTATAAAGTCATAGATCTTTTGTTTCATGTTTCTAAAACCTTATCTTCATCATTACTTATGATTATCTAAGTTTCGTCATATAAATATATATAATAGATTTTTATATTTTTGGATGTTTTGGATCTATTCTAGTTCAACCAGGGCTATAAAAAATTTATGGTGAACCCATGGTGGTCCTTGATGGGAATTATAAAGAATGAGAAAAGATAATGTGAGATTATAAGGTGTGGCCATGAGCATGGAGTTCTATAGGTACTTTGGTGCACCACAGCCATAGAGGCCTCACCATGCTAATAGTGGAGATTGTGGTTAATAAAAATAGCCTAAATCATCGAAACAAAGTATAGGGTTGGTCGTGTCATATACCTATTCTTAGTTCATTCAAGAAAACATGACCATGGGGGAGGCTATGTTGGTGGTCACAAGGATTTTAGAATATCCAAAAATTTATTTGTTCTTCATAGATCATGATTGTTTCAATAGAAAAATGTGTGTCATATTTATAATGGGTTTTAAATGGAACATAAATCAATTTATTCCTATATTAATCAATTCATCCCTCCTCCCATGATCATTCTGTCAACACATAAATTCTTCAAATGAACCTAGGGTGAGTTTTTTTAACCCTTATTTTGTTTAGGTTTCTACCATGAACAACCTCATTCATATCAACCCCTTTTTACAAATTTTCTATAAGAAATAAAAAATTGAAGTCAGATTCTATTATTTTTGAATTAGAATCATGGGAGAATCACCTCTTCTATTTTTTTTATTCCTTGAATGATGGATTTCAATTTCCTAAAATAGACTCAAATTCTTTCATTGGTGTTGTTGAATGCTGGGTAAGTTTAAATTATAATTTTAGCTTGATCTTATTCATCAGTCTCACTATAGAAACTTTTTTATTAATTGTTTAAATCAATTTTATGAGATCATTTCATGAATGATTATTCTAGTACGTGTGAGAATATTCCTCAGGTGATGAAACTCTTAATAAACCTTGATTTTTATGATGAAATTTTAAATGCATGAAAATATTTACAATGTAGAGGCCATGTTTTTTTATATGGTGATGTGTGATTTTGTTCTTTTAAACCATGTTTGATGTTTGATCATGTGTGTGTGCATTTGTAGCCTATGAGAAAATGTTTGATATTTGATCACATGTGTATTCATGCATATCCCAAGTGATTATGTTTCTCTATGATCACATGTTTGTGAATATGGATAATGATACTCATTCATGTCATTATTTTTTTCAAATATAAGTTATTAATTCTATGTGTGATGTGTTTCCTTTGGAGTTTTTGCTTCAAATAGAAAATTATGGGTGGACTATCATGTAATGGTTATTCCTTATAAGGGGATCTTGTTGACATGCGATGATAAATACGGTGGAGTAATACATAGACTATAGGTACAATTTTCATAAATCATGACTCGAGGTAGTTTTGAGATATGATAACCATGTGGTCTGAATTGAGATATATATGGAGAATGTTAAAATTAGTGTTTTATTCATGATTTTAATAGGTTTTAATGGTGACCTTGTGGTCAAATATAGTTCATGACTTCTGTTATGACTATCCATCCATCATGGATCTGATAAATATATGATCAGGGTCTATGGAGGCTTGGTTTCCACCTAAAAACTAAGTAAATTATTGAATTTTGTTTCTTGAATTATTATTTTTTATCATATAGAACACTCAACATAGGTACACTCATGAAAAGTAGGGATTTTTGGTGTCCTACATAATTTATCCACACACCTAACATGGGAATAATGATGTGCATGTAGAATTCATGACCAGGGAAACAATAAAGGGAAATACACTATCAAAAGGTACCTAGGTGGAAAAACACAGTATCCGTAGATGGAACACGGATGGACTTTGGAGTGATTCTACAATGTTTTATTTAAATGAATTTCTCTATAAAACTATTTTCTGAGTTATCACTTTGGGTATCTTTGGTTTATAATTGTATATGACATGAGATAATTTCTATGCATTTTGATATATAATTTCTTATTTATTCTTTTTCATTATTTTTTGTTATTAGTTATACATTTAATTATTGATACATAAGGTATAGTCTACCCCCTGATGGAATCTGGACCCTCACTTCTATTTGAAAACCAATTTTGTTTGGGGAAAATACATGAGGCCACGTGGCACTCTATCTCAGACCCAATGATTTAGGAAAGTGAATTACAAATAACTATTAAATTAGTTTTTCCCCTTTCATTATTATTTAATATGATTTGGGAAATTCCAAAATGGAGTTAGGATGTATGCAACTTAGGTAGTTAAGTTATCATGTTCATGGTTTATTCATGTGTAGTTGGCCTCTAAGTTTCTAGGGATGGGATTTCTGTTACAATTTTTTGGATTTGGATGAATTCATGCATCATTAGTGGGAACATAGAAACACATGTCCTATATATATATATATATATTATTTTATAGTGCTTCATGGTAGTTTTTTAATTTAATGCCATTACATGTGACATCTGTTTTGTGATATATATATATATATATATTGTAATTATTTATATGAACCCAATTATGTTTTTATTCTTATATATATATATATATATATATATATATATACTATCATGAATATATAGAGATCTTTATGTAGAAATATAGACTAAATCCTCTGTGGGTATCTCCACATATAGGTCTTCTGATGGAAATTCCATATACATGACATATAATTGCTTATGTTTTTCTTGTAGAAAATTTGTTTTATGGGCTATAATGTTAATTTGAAACATTAGAAAATGCATAAAAAGATAGTATTAATATGGAAATTGGGTGTTGTAGGCTTGAACACACCCAAAAGGGATGACTCTATGGTTTAACCACTAGATGTTTAAGAGAATTCAACTATGTATACTCCCACACCCACACTTTTGGTTCAGAAAATAGGTCCAGTTCTTCCAATAGCCTTCTACATAGTGAATGTTCAAGGTAGACGAGTTTCCATGTCAATGGTTGACTATGACTGGGGATTTTAGCTAAATAACCCTCTTTCCTTCTAGATAATCGAAGGACATCTAGATATTGATGGATATATTGATATCATTAAGATGATACAAGATCTAGTGGACAAAATAGAGTCCAGTCAAGTAAAAAAGACTTATCCATGATTTTGGGACCCTAAAGGAGGTTGTGGGGTGTTATGAACTATGAAAGGAGATGTGATTTTATGACATGGAAGGCCATCAAAGGAATTTTCATTGAGTAGTTCATTCTGATTAAACTAAAGATAGCCTATGATTAAGAGTTCATATAGATTTAGAGGGGATCATTGATGATGTATGATTAGTTATAATTTTCAATAGAGTTACTTTTATTTTATCCATTATTGGTTGGGTAAAAGGACCATAATTCTAGGATATTAGATATCAACATCCAACTAGAGTTGAGGCATCAGGATAGGTGGTTTGGCCAGAAAATATATATGTAGGTTCTTCATTATGACTTGATAACCGATAAGGTTTTAGAGGAGGATAGAGACACAATTATTCTTTCAGATATCTATGAAATTTATATTCATACATACTCTATTAGTAATATGAAGGTATGGGATTCATACTAGGGTGGCGACAAACAACTAGAGTAGAGAAGGGGTTTTTCAACACCTTTTATGTGAGGTGGATCTTCCTATGAGTTTAAACATTGGATAGAGTTTGAATTGTCATAAATTTTGAAAAAGGATTTAGATACTGTGTAATTATGGTTCAATTATGGGGTATCATTGGGAGTTTGATATGAGGTAATTACTAACAAGTCAATGTGATGGTGTAGAACAAACACGGGATGTGACACAGTGGTCTGACCAAGGTTCTCAACAGCTTCTTCATAACCCATAGACTTCAACGTCCTAGGTTAGTCATACACTATAGGGGAAATTCCTTGGGTTTTAAGTATGAATGATGTATGTAGTAGAATATGTTAAATATGAAAACAGTTAGAGACCATTGACTATGGAAGTTATGGTTCTGATTATATATACGCTTTCTAATTCCAAGTATGATACTGGTTCTACCCATTCGTTTATATTTTCATGAATTGTTACTCGAATAAAATTACTAGTAATGTTATATTTTGAGTATCTATATCTTGATATACCCTTGGGTAAGAATGTGAATCATATTTATATATTTCCATGATGTACCATTTTAGTTTCTAGATATATAAATGTATAGTTTTTCATGATCCTTGAGATCAAAAATTCCAATGTGCTATTCGGTATGGATTGGTTGACTATATATCACCAACAAATATACTAATATAGAAGATGTATAATGTTTCCTATTCCCAAGGGGAAAATTTTTCTGATGACCGATGAATGGGATGTCATATTAAGGAGAATGGGACCAGATATGAGTAAAATTAGAGCTATTGCTGAGCATGTTTTAGGATTCGAACTTGTTTTGAATCAAAAAAATGGCTCTACCTCTCATCCAATGTTGGACATGTATTAGGATTCCTTCTGAGAATACTAATAAAGTATTTATCCATAGTGGGGGATTAATTTTGATATAAAACTCATGCCAAGGGTGACACATAGATTTATTCCACCATAAAATATGACACTGAACGAGTTGGAATAATTAAAAGTATAACTCATGGACTTAGAGGAAAAAATATTTATCAGACCAAGAACATTACCCTATGATGATCCAATTATTTTTTAAAAGAAGTTGGATGGTAGTATTTGGTTGTGTGTAGACTATAAGTTGTTGAATTTGATGACTGTGAGGAATCATTAACTATTTTAAAGGATTGATGGGTTTTTTGACTAGTTTCAAGGAGCCTGATGGTTCTATAATATTTACTTGTGGTCATACTACTCATAGATTTTGGTTAGATAGTACGATATTACTATTTTAACATTTAATAGTAAATATAGACTATATGAGTTACTTTACATTCCCTTTTCAGGTAAAAATTATATAGAAGTGTTCATGTATTTCTTAAACTAGATCATCTAATCATATGTGAACATCTTTAATTGTGGTATTTACTGACAATATACTTATATATTCAAAATCATATTAGTTACATGATAGACGTTTCAAGATTATATTGTGTACACTTTTAGTTAATTTTCCTTATAAAAAATATTTAAACTATGTTTTTTCGATTCTAGTGGTGAAATACCTTTTGAATGTGACCTTAGATGCATGAATTTCTACGTATATTGATAAGTTTGAGGCTATGACATCATGGGATGGACTTGTGAATGTATTTGAGATTAGGATCTATCTTGGTATTTTTAATTACTATCATCGCTTAATCTAGGAAATCTTCCAATTTTCATTGCCTATTATTGGAATTACAATGAATGGGATGATGTTTTTGTAGACAAAACCTTTTTAACATGCCTTCCTAAAGCTGAAGAAAATATTGACAATAACCGTGATTCAATTGTTTCTAGATCCTAGGATTGGATATGCAGTTTAATTCAATACCTCAGTTATTGGTTTGGGATCTATGGTGATACATAGGGACCATCTAGTAGCTTATAGGTCATGGCATCTGTGACCCCATGAGCTAAACTACCTGATGCATGACATAGAGTTGGAAGCCACTCTCCATTCCATGTAGTGTTTACAAAATTATCTCTTTGGTGAAAGGTTATTTTGTTTTCATAGACCACAAGATCCTATGTTATATCTTCTCTTAGTGGTATATGAACATGAAATAAATTTATTTGGCTTGAGTATCTATATAAATTCAACATTGATATTTCTTAATATCTAGGTAAAGGTTGTGTTGCTGCATATTATCTCATCTAAAAATTCAAGTGATGTAGGATCATGGAGAGTTTCATTTACATGAGTAATGAAGTCTAATGAGTTTTATGAATGAGTGGATTGTGGATGCGTTATATGATCATAGTGTGATGACCAGTGAACCTCTATTTATAACATCATTTTTGGTGGATAGTTTTAATGCAATCCAAGATTCAAATCCTAAGTGCATTTTGATTTGTGAATAATTATAAGGGGTGATTCTATTCCAAGGTGTTCTTTAGATGATGAATACATGATATAATTTTTTTGCATAGTTTTTATGGTTTTTTTGTAAGGTATGAGATAATAAGTTGCTCTCATGATTTGTGGTGGTGTTGGATCTAGGATCATAAAAGATGTAACCTGACATCTGATGTCAGTTTAGGAGGCTAGGTATGAAGGGAGATATCATCGGTTTTGTTTCCTGGTTCCTATAATAGAGGTTAATTTCCAAGATTCATCATATTAATGGTCTTCTTTAGCCACTTATGTTTCATTGGTGAAATTTGGATGAGGTAATGATAGGGTTTGAGATAGGTTTTCCTATAACCTTCAGAAGTCGACATTCCATTTGGGAGATAATAGATTGATTAATTAAAGTAGAACACTTATTTACAATTCAAAATAATTCTTCTATAGATGATTCAATATATATTTACATATGGGATATTTTATAACACGATGGGTTTCCTTCCAATAAATTTTTAAAAAGGAAAATTCATTTCACATAGTGGTTTTGGAAAGCCTTTGGGGAATGAGTAAAAAAATTAAAAAATATAATTCACAAATATATTTAAAATCTCAAAGGTTTATTCATATCCTTGTGAATTCACTTTGGGAATGCATCCTAGACTTCGATGGAGCATGGGATGAGAATCTATCCAAGGTGGAGTTTACTTATAATAATAATTTCAAGTATTTTATTCAAATGAAACCATTTGAGGTTATCTATGGAAAACCATTTTTCTGACAACTGTTTTGGAATGAGGTTAGTCAGACAGCTATTGTTGGGTTATGTATGTTGTAGTATACCTATGAATGAGTGAAGTTGATCATGAATCAGGGGAAGCTCACACCACTATTTGTGGGTGTCACCTTGATTGGGGAATCATTATTTCCATAAGAATGGGAAGCTGGTACAACAGTTTTTTGCCCCATTGGAGATCATTGAATGTATTAGAGTGTTAGTTTACTAAATACATGATCCTCCACATTATTGATAAATTCATAATGTGTTTCAAATTTCTATGAATTAATTGTACATTCTTGATCATATCCATGTGATTGAAACTTAGTATGTTTATTTGGAATAGAAACATCCTTTTTGGAGCATAGAGTGAAAATTATATATCTTAGAAATGTGTTTATGTGGGGGAATACATTTTCACTTTCTTATTTATTGTGGAAATATTGAAATATATAGATTAAAATGTGGGATTAGGAGTCTAACATTTTATCCCAATGTCATGAGTTGATCAAGCATGTATTTAAGATCCCAATCATTTATGGATACATTTCAGTCTTGTTTCAGGTATTATTTTTTTCTTTGTCTGATGATATTTTATTAGAGTTTTCCTTTGGTTGAATTTAGGTGAAAATTGGAAATTTTAGAAGGAAGTGGGAAAGTTCACGGTTAGCGCAGGGTTTTCCCAAACCGTGCGCCCTAGCCCTACAACCCATGTGAACACAAATGGAGTGGATTTTCAAGGCTGGTATAAGGTTATTCAAATTATTCTCCCTCTTTCAAAAAAATATAAGCCCCTAAGATGCGGTGCATGGTTATGGTTGGTGGTTTGGGTAAACCAAGCACCTTGATCATTAAATCATTCGTATGTGATTTCAATCCCCTAAAAATTAGATTTAAAAATTCCCAAACCCCCATTTTAACCCTTATTTGGCCCTAACTCTACCCCTGGTGTCTTTTTACAATTTTGGAGCCTCTCAAATAGATTCCAAGCCATTTTGATCTCTATTCTTCAAGATCAAAATCCTAGATTGAATATTTGTACCCCTCCTGATAAAAGGATCTCATATCATGTGTTTTCCTTCTTCAATACCATATCTCCTTCATCTTTTAGAGGGAAGTTATCCTATATATTATTTGATCTAGATCTAGGAATTTTAGATCTTGGTCTGGGATTATGGGTTCTTTATTGTCCATTCTTAAATTTTGGGTTGAAGATCTAGATCTCATTCTATGTTTTTATGCCCCAAAAATTGGGGATTTCCGATGGGATATAGCTCATCCAAAAATTGAGGTTGGTGGTATAATCTTCAAATCCAAAAATAATGATTTCAATCACATGTATGTAATTGTATAATTTCTATTAGATAATTTGGAATTGAGTTTTATAGGTTAAATTAGTAGATTTGGTGACTAAATTTCACAATGGTTTGTGAATCAAGAAATAATTAATTATGGTATTAATTATTTGAATTATAAATTTTTGTATTTCAGGAATAAATGAAATTTATTGAATTGAGAAAATAAATTTTTGAATTTGTTATAGAGATGTCGAGTTGTCTAGTGTGATTAATTAATTTGTGAATTAATTAATGGGATTGATGTGATTCATTAATTAGGGAAATAATTAAGCGGATTGATTTGATAAACTAATAGTTTAATTATTAATGGAATTGATGTGATTAATTATTGGAATTTATAATCTTAAATAATTTGGGTAATTAATCAATGGGATGTGTGTAATGAACTAATTATCGAATTTATAATCGAATGATGTGAATATGTAATTATTTATCCTAATTAATTAATTGGTAATCTAATCAATGTGATTTTGTGATATATTAATTTATGAAATGATGAATAGTAATAGTGGAATTGAGTCATGTGTTGAAAAATATTAATTGTAACAATGGAATTAAATTATGAAATAATAAATGGTAACATTGAAATTAAATCATGTATTATAATTATGAATTATAATAATGGCATTAAATTATGAAATCATGAATGGTATTAGTGTTATTAAGTCATTTAATATAAAATATTAATAGTAACAATGGCATTAAATTATGAAATTATGAATTGTAACAATGTAATTAATTCATGTATTATAAATATGGATGGTAATAATGGAATTTAGTTATGATTTATTAATGGTAACAATGGAATTAATATATATGATATGGTTCGGGTTTCCTCAGGAACACGGTGGGTAATGTTGTTAAATAAAGAGTAATTGAATAAATGTAAACTATTTACTTTATTATTAGTATTTATTTGTTATACAATTACATACACTATTTTTACTGGATATTGTTTTAGAAGCTGTTGGTGGTGGCCTACTAAGTTGTACTCATACACTACATAGGCTTCCTAATCAGTTGCCAAATAGATTTCATGGTTCTATGAAGGTATAAGGGGAAAGGACTCTTGAAAGATGGATAACTCAGGATGGATCATGGTTGAAGAAACCAAATATGGCTCTATAACCACTTGGGAGTTTTCAGTGTCTTTAATTTTTGGTTTTCATGTAGACAATTGAAATGTTCTTTTCCATGGCATATTTACTGTTTAGTTTTGGTATTGTATTTTACTATTTTTTTCTTATGATATTGGATTTGTTATTTTATATTCTATAGTTTAATTTTATTTTTCACTGGTGTCTTACTCTAATAAAAGATGTTACAGTCTCCACATTATTGATATCATATCGTCACTTCATTTCAGAAACCTCTGGAATATGGTGAGGTGAGACTGAGGTTACGTAGAGACCGGAATAGGACACCAGTGTGTGGCACCCGGGTCAGGATGTTACAAAGTGGTACTAGTAGTGGGGTGATTTCATGATATGTTTCCTAAAGACTTATCAGGGGTACCTTCTAATACATATGTGGATTTTACAATTTATCTCATGATGAGGGATGAGCATGTTTCAATTCCACCATATATAATTCCACTGATAGAGCATTAAGAGCTCAATACTTAGATAGAGGAGTTAGAGTATAAGGGATTTATCTGTTCGAGTATGTCACCTTGGAGTTATCTAGTGTTTTTTTAAACAATGATGAAGATAGATTACTCTTGCGTGTTGATAACCAAAAGTTGAAGCAGATGAAAGGGAACAACCAGTATCCTCTTCAATGTATCAATGATTTGTTCGACCAGTTGAGAGGAGATTGTGCTTTTTCCAATATTGGATTGATATCAAGGTATCATCGGTTGAGAATCCAACATTTTGATATACTGAGGACTTATTTTGTAAGAATATATAGCCTATATTAGATTTTTATAATTAAATTTGTGTTGAAGAATTCACCAGTAGTGTTTAACGATTTGATAGAAAGAATATTTCATTTGTACCTGGATCAATTTATGGTAGTGTTTTTGGATGATATCTTTTCATACTCCAAAACTCGTGATTTTCATACCCAACATCTTGATATTTCCATGAGTACACTAAGAGGGATCCATATATACGCCAAGATATTTAAGTTTTAGTTTTGGATTGATCAGATACACTTCTTGGGTCAAAACATCTCAGAGGAAGGTGTGACTATATACCCATAAAATGCTTATTAATTTGTTTCATGGGAGCAACCCAAGAATGTTTTTGATATCTATAGATTTTTGGGATTATCTAGATATTATCATAAATTCATTGAGGACTTTTCTGTATTGGAAGTACTTCTTTCAGGCTTAACAAAGAAGGGGGTAAAGTTTGAAGGGTAGGAATCATGCAATATTTCTTTATAGAAGATGAAATTGTGTTTGACATAGGCACCAATATTTATCCTACTTGGGCCATGTGAGGAGTATATGGTGTATTATGATTCTTCTAGGATCAGACTTTGAGATGTTTTGATGTGGGAGATCAAGTTGTTGTGTATGGGTCTCATAAATTGATGCCACGTGAGAAGAACTACCCTTCACATGAACTCTAGTAAGTTGTAGTGGTTTATGGTACAAAGTGTTGGAAAAATTATATGTTTGGTGAGAAGCTTACTTTGTATAAGTATCACAAGATCTTGAAGTATATCTTCATGAAACAAGATTTGAATCTCTAGAAGTAGAAGTGGGTTGAGTATATGTAGTAACTTGATTCTTGATATAGAATATCTTCATGGAATGGGGTACATTATAGTTGAATATTTGAGTAGGAAAACTCAGATTCAAGAAGTTCAGGAGTCTACTAATGATTGGAAGAAGATTGTATTATTGTATGATATGCATTTTGTGGTTTAAGAGAGTCAGGATAAGATAATTTCTGTATAATTTTCATTGGATTCTATAATTTTGAGTCAGTTTAGAAATAGGCAGTATAATTATATGGATTTCTTGACCTTGAGGTAAATCCTTGAAGTTGGGGACCCACCTACCAATTGGATCATTGATGAGGATGAGATCATCTATGTCTAGAATCATGTTTTTGTATGTATTATCATTTAGGATGATATAATGCGTGAGTATCTTACCTCAAAGTGTGTGGTACATGAAAGTGATACCAAAATGTACCATGATCTATGTTGATAGTTTTGGTGTCAGACAATTAATGAGTATAAAGTGGGGTTTGTTACATGATGATATATATGTTGGAATGTAAAGGATGAGAATCAATGACTTGTTGGTTTACAAAAACCATTACCCATTCCGGAATAGAAGTGGGATGATGTAAGTATGGATTTTTTTCATTTTTCTCCATATGAAACCTCATAATAATGACTAGATTTCGGTGATTGTGGACCAAATAAAAAAGGTAGAACATTTGTTTCTAGTGTAGGAGACATTTTTAGTGGATCAGTTGAGATAATTGTATGTTTGGGAGATAGTGCGTCTACATGGGATGACACAAACTATTATTTGAGATTATGACTCATGTTTTAATTAATTTTTCTAAAAGTGATTGAATGGGGAACATGGTCTATAGGTTTTTTTTGAGTACAACTTTACAACCATAGATAGATGGGAAGTTGGAGCATACTATTTAGGTTCATAAGGATTTTCTGTAAGGATGTGTCCTAGAATTTTGTGGGACTAGGAAAAATCACCTAGATTTGGAGGATTTTGTAAATTATAATAGTTATCTTGATAAAATAAATATGGAATGATATGATAAATATTATGGTAGTCCATACAGATCCCCTCTATACCGGATGAAGGCTAGTGTGTCAGAGTTGTTGAGATTGAGTCTCATGCAGTAGATGTCAGAGTAGTTCCAATTGATTCGAAAGTGTATGGATATGGATCAGAGTAGAAATAAGTCTCATTGTGATAGAAGTTGATGAACCCAATACTATAAATAGGGTTATCATGTATTCCTTAAGTTGTCTTCTAGGATGGGTCACTGCAGCATACAAAGACAGGGTAAGTTGTTGCCCAGGTTTGTTGGGATGTTTGAGGTCGTGGAAAAAATCAAGCTAATGGTATACCGGTTGGATATTCTATAGAGATACATTACTACAAATTGTGTTTTCCATCAGTAAAAACATCGAAGGTATCACCCTAAACCTTTTCATGTGATCTATGTGGATGATGTTGAGCTTGAGATATATGTGTCCTTTGAGGAGCATTTGATATGTGTGTTGGATCATAGTGATATAGTGTTGAGGGGAAAGACTATACCATAGATTTGTGTATTTTAGAAACATGAGGGTGTTCCAAAATAAACATGGGAGAGATTAGAGGGTATGATGGATCATTGGATAAATTTTTTACTAAGATTATTATAGATTATTGGGAGTATATCTTGTGGATGAGTTGTTATAAGGTGGGGATATTGTAAGATCCCTACCTTTTCTGTAGATGTCTCATACTTGTTTCCAGATATTATATTTTCTTTGTTTGAGAATAATTTCATTTGTATTTTCCATGGGGGTGAATTTGGGTGAAAATTTTAAATTTTTTAAGGAAGTAGGAAAGTTCATGGCTGGTGCATGGTTTCTCCAAACTGTGTTCCCTAGAGGAGAAAACCATGTGAACCCAACCAGAGGGTATTTTCACGTCTAGCACACAATTTTTTAAACTATTCACCATATTAGGAGAAAACATGCACCCCTAGATAGGTTTCACAATTAAGGATCACTTTTAGGGGAAAATGTGCTCCCTAAGTAGCCAATTAGGCATATGGGATTTTAATCCCCTGAAAATTAGATTTAATTTTTATCAGTCCCCCGTTTTAACACATATTTGGCCCTAACTAGAACCTGAATGAGTTATCAAAATTTTGGATACTCTCAAATAGATTCCAAGACATTATGAACTCTATTATTTGTGATTGGATTCCCAAATTGAAGATTGGAACCCCTCCTGGTAGGAGGATATCATCCCATGTGGTTTCCTTATTCTTTCATGTCTCTAACTCATCATTTAGATGGTATTTATCCTTTATATTATTGAATAAATATCTAGGATTGTTATATATAGATATGGTATTATGGGATATTTATTTTTCAATAATTAATTAGGGTCAATGATCCAGATCTCATTATATGCATTGTGCTGCACAAATTGGGGACTTTTGTTGGGAGATCACTTGTTATAGAGTTGAGGTAGGTAGTCTAATATTAAAATCTCATAGTCATGATTTAATTTACATGTATGTAATTTTATAATTGTTATTATATTATTAGAAATTGATTTTCTTAGATTGAATTAATTAATTTTTTGAATTAATTACACAATGGTTTTTACATCAAGAATAACTAATTGTATAATTAATTATTAGAATATTTAATTTTGGGATTTTAGGAATAATTGAAAATTATTTAATTAAAAAAATTTATTGTTGAATTAATTATAGATATATTTAGTTTCTTTAGGTGATTAATTAATTGTTAAATTAATTAATGGGATGCATATGCATAATTAATTTCATAATTAATTAAGGGTATTGATGTGATAAACTAATTTAAATTGATGTGATTAGTTAATTGGTGAATTAATTAATGGAATTGATGTTCATAATTAATTAGGGGAATTAATTAAGGATATCATTATGATGATATAATTTATTAATTAGTAATGGAATGATATGAATATGAAATTATTTATCTTGATTAATTAATTAGTAAATTAATCAATGTGATTTTTTGATATATTAGTTTATGATATGATGAATGGTAACTATGGAATTCATTCTTGTTTTTTGAAATATTATTGGTAAAATATCATTGAATTATGAAATTATGAATGGATATAATGGAATTGATTAATGTATTATAAATATGAATGGTAACAATATAATTCAATTATTAAATGATTAATGGTAACTGTGGTAGTCAGTCATGTATTATGAAATATTAATGGTAACAATAGAATTAAATTTATAAATTATGAATTGTAACAATGAAATTTAATGATTTATTATAAATATGAATGGTAAAAAATTGAATTTAGTTATGAGTTATGAATGGTAACAATGGAATTCATATATATGATATGGATCTAGTGTTCTTGGGATCCCGGTAGGTTATGCTGTTAAATAAAGATTAATTGAATAAATACAAAATATTTCAATTATTTCTGGTATTTATTATTTATATAACTTCATAAACTATCTTGAATAGATATTATTTTAGACACCATTGGTGGTGGCCTACTGATTTGTATGCACACACTACTAGGGTTTTCTAATTAGTACTCAGATGCATTTCATGGTTGTAGGATATGATAAGAGAAAATCCATGTGTTGGATAGATGAGTCAAGATGGTTCATGGATAAGGGAACTAGACATGGTTTGGAACCCTCTTGGGAGTTTTCAATTTCTTTACTTTTAGGTTTTAATGTTCGCACTTGACACATACTTTGGCATGTCATATTTACTTTTTAGATTTGGTAATGTATTTCCCTATTTTTTCATGTGATATTGGATTGGTTATATTTTTTCTTCAATTGTTTCTTAATTTATATTGGTTTATTAATATAATAAAAGAGTGTATAGTCTACCCATGATTGATATTAGAATATCACTTCTAGCTGAAGGCCTCTAGCACAAGGGGAGATATTCTTGAGGTCATGTAGAGACTAGCTTGGGGAACCGGTGTGTGGAACCTGGTTTGAGATGTTATAATGTATACTATAGAGTATTCTCTAGGATGAGAATCTAGGGAGAAGGGGGGAAAATTATACAATATCATAAAATTTTCTTCGTGTATTTAAAACAATGTTTCTATCCTTACTTATGAGTATAAATGTTTTCCCATGTATGGAAGAAGAATAATGGTATTTATAGTGGATTTTGGGTATTTTAGAGCCTTTCTCGTTCAATATAGTTGACACCATGGTCATGGCGCATGCCATGGTGTTCCCTTGTGAGACCTACAAAAAATAGGAAACTAAATATGATTGATGCCAAGGAATGTCCATTAGCATGGAATGATTCTGGTCTTTTGGTATACCAAGACCATAGTGACCTCTCCATGTCAGTGGTGGATGTCATGGTGGGGGTAAAGAAAGATAAATGATTTGAAACACATCATAGTGGTTCCCATGTCTATCTACCTAGGCTTGGTGTCTTCAATGTCTCCATCTCCACAGTGATGGATTTTGTGGTTGTCATGTGGATTTTAAATTAGATGAAAACACCTATATTCATCATAGATACCGATAATTTTAAATAGAAAATGTGTGGAATCTTTATGAGGTCTGTTAAATTATTTATTAATGAATTACATCCTCTATTAATTTTTTCTTACCTCCTCTCTTGATCATTATTTTTATCACGATTTTCTTCATATGAAGATAGGGTGAATTTGTTTAAGCTTTCTTGTTTTATGTTTTTTACCTTGATTAACCACACTTATCTACATCATCCTTGATCAACCTTGTTGGAGTAACTGAACCATGGGGAATGGATGCGATACTTATTGAATCTAAACCACTGACGCCTCATCTATTCTTTTTTTTAATTTATAGAGTAGTGAATTTCTATTTCCCCAACCTAGCTTGAATTTATCCTTTGAGAGTTTTGAACAGTGGATCAGTGTTATTTGTACCCTTGGCATTATTTGATTGTTTATTATCAATATAAAACAATTGTAATGCGTGTAGTTACTTATAGGATTTATTTCCTTGATTTATTTTTCTTTTGGGTGTGAAAACATGGTTTAAGTGAAGACATTCTTGAAAACACTTCATGTTGATGATGATACTCTTAATGAAAGAAGTTACTGGGTATTTTATTTTTATGGATTTATGTTCTTATGTTATTTTAAACCATGTCTAATGTTTAATCACATGTGTGGGTGTAGTCAATAAGACCATGTTTGTGGTTTGATAACTTTTGTGTGCATATCTAGCATGTGATACCATATTTATGTGCGATCACATTTTTGTTGGTGTATTTATACTAATAATAATTCTTTTTAATCATTTTTTGCATATATCTACTATTCCTATTCGGATTGATGTATTTCCATTGAATTTTTTTGGTATTGTATAACTGATAGACCCTCATGTATTTTTTACTCCTTATAGGGGGAGCGTGTTGACATGTGATGATGACAATGTGGAATTATAAATAGATAGAGGTATGATAGCCTTGTGGACGGAACCGATGAAGTGCCATTATTTGATAGACAAGTGGCTTGAATCGAGGTAGGTATGGGGAATGATGACCTTATGGTATAATCCATGATTGTGATGGGGTTTGAAAACATTATGGTGTGACTTTATAATTTTTATCCTCATTGTTTTTTAGAGTTGTTAGGATTCTAGATGTTATGGAATACATGTGGTAACATTAAAGTCAACTCTAGTTCACAAATTTTTTTATTGATATCCTTTAACCAAGGATCCAAATAAGGTATGTTAATGTATTTTCAATTCTAAGGTAGTGCACAACCTTTCATTACTAATATTTTATTTATTGTCTATTTATTATTATAATGGAATGAACCCCTTACAAATTCCTTTATTTTATAGACACATTGATGGATTCTATTTTTTTACAATTTCACCCTTTTTAATAATGTCAATTTACGTATAAAATTCCTAAATAGGGATTAATGAAAAATAAATGCCTCGGTTACAGGGTTATATGAGATATATCATGGTGTTTGGAGGTGTTACAGGGATGAACTCCATAGTGATACCTCAATTTTTATTTACAGAACATTATTTATCATGCTCTTTTTTGACCTACCACTTTGGAGTTGTTTGGTTTTTTTATGAATTGAGATACTTTCTATGCCATTTTTTATCACATTGCATATTTATTCCTTTATTACCTTATGTGTTATTGTATACAACTATCCTTATAGATATTGAGGGTATAGTCTTCACACTGATGACATCCAGACCCTCATTGCTATTATAAAACTTCATGTTCATGGGGAGGAATGCATGGGCCATTTGGAACTGTCGTTCAATATTGGTGATTCAGACTCGGGTGTTACAATATCTTCCATAGCATAGTGAAAATGAATTGTTTACCCTTTTATGGGTCTTAAGGAATTATGGACTTAAAAAAATCAATGATTTATTATTCTATAGGAATCCATAATATAGGATGTTTTATTAATATCATTTTTTTTAGTATAATTATGATGATAGTGAAGAGGATGGGTGGTTAGGGTATATCCTCAAAAGGAATATATAGATTTTATGAAACCATGTGATTAGCTTGTATATATGTGTGATTAGATAAAAGGAGTATTTCTTACACATTTTAATGAATCCTTATTGTGAATCAGAGTTATCTTTAGAAGATTATAGTCTTTGATAGTGGGATGATAATTATAGTTTGATGATATTATTAGATATAGTTAGGATATGTGTCATGATTATGATACATAGTTATGTAGTTTTTTTTTTGAATAGATTGATTGATCATCCATTTTATAAGTAATTAATTAAATGAAGTAATGAGATAATGTGGGATTAGTAAAAAATACATCCCATGATTATATTTTTAATCCTATACATCTAGAATTGAATTGTTATAAATTTATTAATTGTGTTTGGAGTCTATAGGGTGGAGTTACCTATAAAATATCATATAAATATATATTTATTAGTTTTATTTAAAATGAAAATAATACCATGGTTTCAGTGTATTTAAATGCATAAAGTGAAGACTTAAATGAAGATGAATATTTAAAGTAGTTCACCAAAAGGAAAACCAATATTGTGTTAACCTATTATTATGATCCTATATAATTTTAATTAGAGTTCTTATGGTTAAATGAATTATAGTATATTTATTAGGATCATCATTTTGGATTTTGTGGTTTTTTTATGACTATGATTATGTTATGGTATTGATTTAATCGTCATTGAGTATCAGTGAACTTTGTGTTTAGTTGTTAATTCATTGGAATTTTTTGATAGGAATGATAGCCACAATTCAATGTATTTACATAGAAAAATTTATCTATTATTATAGGGGTGGGACATTAATACCCATTCTTGGTATTGATTGTATATTTTAATGAGATATAAATTCATGTGTTGTGTGAGCCTAACATAGTCATGAATTTATATTCTGAATATCTTAAATTTTTAGGATTGATCAATCATATAAGTGGTTCATTTTAATCTAATATTCTAAGTGCAGAAAATATTGACCTAGAAGATGGATATATTAAATTTTGGGTTTGGTTTTTAAAAATAATTATGTTTATATCATGTTTAATTATAATGAAAATTTTAACTAAAAATATTCCTTGTTTTTTAGTAAATGAATTTTTTGAATGGGATATCATTAGTTTTTTAATTTTTGATGATGAAAATTTCGATGATGTGGAGTAGAATTGGATGAATAATTTGTTACCTCTATTGGTCTATATAAGTCTATAAATTAAAAACATGAATGAATCAAATCCAATCAACTAAGGAGTAGTATAGGTATTTTGAGTCTAGGTTAGATCCCACGTGGAGTTGGCTGGATAATAATTCAATTAAATAGTTTAATAACTAAATAACTATGATTGATAACTATTAAAAAACTCTAATTTTTTTTAGATGGTGAGGATAAAACTAATATTATGTACCAAGAATAGAATATATTCATTCATGAATTTAATAAATTTAAAAGGTATAGATTTAATTCTAGTTTTCATCAGAATTAAGTCATAGTAGGCCCCTTGGTCCATCTGAATACTTAATCTCTCTCAATAAATATCCCTTTTCCTAATTTCCATGATACTTTAGTTAACTAATAAAATGTTAACATAAAAAATTATTTAAATGTAAAAAATGACCCAACCAATGTTCATATGGATGGTATTTATCTATTAATAATATTTAAATCCACAATACATCCTTCACCATGTATTGAAAAATAAATTAAATAGATAATAGATTTAAAACTAATATGAAATCCCAAATAAAATTAAACATTAACCAACTTGTTAATATGTATAATTCACATTCACATACATGTTCAACATAAATAATGATACCCCCACATGATATCCAGGATAACATGGAGAAAAATAAAATAATGAAATCATATATCAAATAATGGAAAATCAACATGAACCTGATAAGAAACAGTCCTTTATAATTCTCCAATCAAGATATATTACATAGTATTCAAACCAATCATGTATTAATTGATAAAAATTCAATCAAAATATCCCATTTACCTTTAGATAAACACTCCATTCTTTACTCCATATATTTGTCCATTTAAAATTTATAAAATATTTCTTCATAAATGGGAAGAAAAAATACAATGATTTGATATCACATATTTCTCCCTGTGAAAATATTTTATCTAATTTTTTTGGGAAACTTTCTTTACACTGGGTCTACCACCATGACAAAGTAGAAATTCCTTAGGAATTTCTATCCACACATTCTATAGAATATTGTAACACCATGAGTTTTTATCATTTTTTTCAAATGAATTAAATTTATTTTATAGATTGTGTTACATGAAACACCTATTTATGTTTTATCTACCCAAAACACTGGTTTAACATAAGTCATACACAACACGATGTTTTAACAAAACCACGAAATATTATTATGTAGTTATTTAGAAAAGACCACTATAAACTATTTGTAAAACATTTTGATATTAATAGTAATAACTATTTTTTAAATATTATGTATAATAATTTTATATAAAATGACATATTTATAAAAAAATTAACTAATTGTCTTTAAAAAAATTTACATTTTAAAAATACAATTTTCTAGAAAAATGATTTTATTATTCCTTTTTGAGAAAAATAATAAAATTAATTTTTTAAAATTTTAGAAAATCAATATGATAAAATAAAATTCAATTTTTAAATCATATTGTAAAAAAATTATCTTTGTGTTTGTTTTTGTGATTTTTTTTAAAAATTTCATTTTTTGATAAATAGTGAAGATTACTCAATTTAAATTAAAATCAAAATTTCCATTTAATTTATTTATAAAGATAAATTATTTTTTAGTTTTATTTAATGTATAATTAGTTAAATAATACATCGATTAATCCAATTTATTTCATTTTAATCAAATTCATATTGAATTTCAATATAAAAAACATTGTAAAGTATTAGAGATTTTCTCTTTAAAAACCTACTTAATTGTTTCTTCTAGAGGAATATTTTTTTTAAATATTCTTATATGAATGAAATTTGGAGAAATGTATTCCATATTTATAATCATGATAATTTATATTGTCTGATATGTTCAACATAAGTTTTGACCAAAATGAATAGTAAAAATATTAAATATTATTTATCGCGGTGAAGTAAAAAATGAGTTTACCAAGGGGTTTAAACTAAAAATATAATGGTTAAAAATAACCCAAAACATGATTATAACCCATTGTATGAAAATAATTATAAATTATACCTTTTTTTAGAATGTTCCATTATTAGTTCCTTTTGACATTAAAAAAATGTGGGTGGAATTCATTCATTCAAACAATTAAAGTGTGACACTCACCTCATTTATAAAAGGCCACACAATCTCTTATCTTATTCACACCATAAAAACATTTTGGATTGGATGAAACCTACCAAAAAAAATTTCCAACATCCCTTTTCACATCCTAGAAACCTTATCTTTTAAATAAATCTAACATAGGATGAGTTTTGTGCAAGCCTAAGGAGGATACACGAAGAAGATGTAACATTCTTCAATGAGAATTTTTATATTTCATCCTCAAAATAATTAAATTATTATTAAAACATTCCGATATAATATATATATATATATATATTACATATTATAATATGTTTTTATGTTAAGTTAATTACCTAAAATCATCTTATCACCCATCAAATAGGTTATAAAATCATCATTTTTGCGTACGGTGGACTACCACCTCACGAAACGATTTTATTAATTTTTTCATTAACGCATATTAAATATTCACATAATGATGGATTTATTATTTTTATATCATATATGTGATATTATTATACTTCTATAATTATTATATTGAAAATATTCATTATTTCCATTTTGTGGTAGTATGATAATGTCGCATGTGTGTACGGAAGACAACCTCCTCATGAGGGGATGTGATTCATTTAGGATTTATGTGGAAGATAATAAGTATTGTTTTATAGATAAAATGTTATTTATATGAAATTATTATTATTCTTTACTGATAATTTATCATTTATATTTATTTCATTAAATCCAAAAAAAATAGAAACAATGTTCATGCGTACGTACGACCAACTATCTTCGTGAACAATGTATTTCATCTTCTTTCACTTAATTTTATATAATATTATAAATATATATATACCTAAAATATATGATATTTACTTCATGGATAAAAAAATTTAGATAATGAAGTTATTTTCAATATAATATGACCAAAAATATAAATTCAAAGCATATATTAAAAACAAAAAATTTATTACTCGAAACACAACATTATCATTGAATTATTAATGAAATAGTAATAAAACGTCATAAAAAATAATATATGATAATATATTTAATTTATTTAATTTATTTAAAATAAACTTATATTAATTATAATAGAGTTTTTAATGTGTATGATTCATGTCAAGACTTAAGGTAAGATATTTTTGTCTCAATTTTCCTTCTTTGAGAAGCATGTTATGTTTTGTACTTATATCCTTTCATGAGATATATATACAGCCCCATTGACATGTAATATCATGAATTTATTCATCCACATGAAATCTAATGTTCCATTTAATTTTATTCATTCATGGAGATTATGATTCAATGTTACTGAAGTGGTAATTGTTTTATTTTAAAATGTTTTCATTTATCAGTATTGTTTATAGTTATGTTTATATTTATAAAATAATATTATCTCTCTCTAAATAAACTCATTATTTTTTTATACCCTAGTTATTAATCACATTTTCAAGTAATATTACCATTTTTCCACAATTTTATACTTAAAATAACTGCTGAAATGTTTTTAATAAATATGAATTTATTTTTCTCTTCGATCAGAAATCAGTATTCTTCTAAAAAAAAATTCCGAAATTGTATTCAAAAAAATATTTATTATAGTCCTATTATTTTTAAAATAAATTTTATATCACATTTTACTTTTCATATAATTCTTTTTAAAAGGAATCATCATGTCCTTCTCAAAAAAAATTCCAATTTGGATTTCAACAAAAATGTGAAAGGAGTCCTTGTTTTAACTTGTACGACATGAACAGAACTTCTAGTTATCATGAAAATTATTTTCATTGAATCTTAATTTATATTCTTTTCAAATTTATTTTAAAAATATAGGGTTTTCAAAAATTATTATTTTTTAAAAAGATTGTTTCAAAGATGAATGGATCTTTTCCGGATGAAATTTTATAAATGAACGATCAAACTCATTTTACATATAATATGGCATCCCTTGATGTCACCCATGCCTTAAAGGTGATATGATCTATGGATATCATTATTATTTTTTCTATGAATGGATTTTGTTTTTTATGTCATGATATATATGACACTTTTTCTCTTCTATGTGTAATACCATGATAAAAATCTTTTTAAACCAGCTTATTTTTTCATGGATCATGTTATGATGAAATTATGAAATTATAATGAACCCTATATCTCTTATATTGGTTATGATATTGTTAAGTATTTATGAAACACATTTCATTTGATTGGTTATGATATGATTAATGTTTTATGAACTTGTACCGAAGACAAATAGAGCCTTCATAATGAGATGGGTGGGACCTATATTTCCCTCTAATTCACTAGGTAAATAATTATATCTCATGAGATAGACAAGAATAGAGAAGGAAGTAATCCCAGTTTTGTAAGTGAATTTGTATTCAATAATGGTCACTAGGAGTAATCATTTTCTACTATGATGGTCTGGGGAGTGAACCCATTCCACTTTGACATCTTTGGAAATGATTATTGACTAATATGAAAATGATCTTATATACTTATGTGTCTTCTATAAATAAATGAATTATTAAAATGTTATCCTCTCATGGATTAGGTTTATTGATTACCTTATTATTTATTTCTTATGAACTTCCAATTTTTATTCCATAAATCAAGATTATAATATTTGATATATAGGGTATTGTCTTCAAATTTCATTCTGAAGTTATCATACCCTTATGTTCATGTTATGATTTTTTATTCACATTGTTTATAATTACTAAGCATCTGATATCACCATTTCATATGTTTCCTTCCCCTAGGTTATGAAGAAATTTATTATGTATGATATATATAACAAGTGTTGTAGTTAATAAGATCATAGTGGGAGCTAATGTAGATTTCAGTTGGACATTTTCTTACATTTCCACATTTTCAATGACACTAAACTATTATGGTCCTTAGGCGTGTGTTTTTTTAATATAATTAATATTCATAAAAAATGAGGTAATATATATGTATGATAATCCTATTATGATATACATTTTATCATAATATAGGTTCAGTTAACCTTTGAAAACTAGGATGATAATACATTAGTGATTTCCCAAAGGACATGTATAATGATATGTCTAAGGATGAGTCAAACTATAGGAAAATGTCTTATAATTTTTATAAAGGATGGTGTGATTGGTTTTTAAGAAATTACATCCCTATCTAGATAGTACATGTGGATTTGGATATGGAAGAGAGGTACCTAGGGGTAATAACTCCAAAAAGGGTGTATTGAGCTAGACTCAATCGTCACCTTATGCATGACAAAGGGCCTTGATACACACTTGGTTTGACACTAATAGGGGATATTCTCTAGAAATTAACACTCTCTTTATAAACCATAATGAAGGATTTAAATAGATGATAACTATTAATGACCTAGGATAAAGCTAGGGTGTCTTATATTAAATAAGAATTTGTCACGATTTAGACATCCTCTATATTATTTTTCATGATTATATGGTTCCCACTATGATTATTGTTTTATACACTATTTTTAATTGGATAGAACCTAAAGGAACCATGTTAATGTTGGGTGTGGCATAAAATATAATGATATTCCCCCTTATCAGCCATACATTATGGATGTTATAATGAAAAATATTGTTCTTATGCTCACAAAAAAACTCATGATATGAATTTTTCATGAATCCCAAATGAAAAATGAAGAGAACAAAATTCTATTGAGTCATTCATGAGAAAATTTCCACCTTCTATAATTGGTTCTTATGATCCACTAGTTTCTAAAAAATTGATCTACATGACTTGAAATATATTTTTAGTTCCCCAATTTTCAAATCATGATGAATTCAATTTTGATTTCTACTTATTATAAGGTGAATCATATTAATGTTGGAATTTTATCACTAATATAATGAAATAGGTTGAAATTTACTCAATGGATTGGGATAAGTTAAATAACATATTTTTTAAAAAGTAACTTCCTCATATTTTTCATATGAAGATACTAAAGGTATTCATTGAGATAAATCAAAAATGTTGATGAATATGTTTCTACCTATGAGGAAACATTTACCTGACTTGTGAGGTATGATTCAGATATTCTCATCCAACCTAAATATAAGAATGATTTATTATTGAGTGGATTAATACCAATTATCTAAATGTAATTATCTATAAGATACTTAATTAACTATAAATAGATTCTTTGATATTATCTAGAGGTGGAAATGGTGGTTGGAGATGCATATAAATATCATGGTTTTAATAAGAAAATAAAAAATGGAATTCAAATGAAAATATATAAAGTATGGATAGAAGAATACATGCTTTCCTTTATTAGAAAATTGTTTCAATAAGTATGAAAGAAATTGTATTAAGGGGACTGGTAAATTTTTTAATTGTGGAAGTTAATTTCATCAAGATATTTATTGCTTAAGTGATTGGATTAAGTTAGGTAATGATGCTAATAGACAGAAAGATATGAATAATACACAACCCATAATCCAACGTTCTAAATGAAAGGATTAGGGTTAATATGAGAACCAGTTCCTAAATACGAAGTCTAGTGATGATGATTGATAACCGCAACCTCTTAGGGTGAGCGAAAAAGGTAAATATCATGTGATCATTGTTTTTTATTAGGGGTGTGATAATGAACTAGTGGAAGGTATACATATCATTCACTCTATAATAGTTAATGTCTTATTTTACTCTAAATATACCCATTCATTAATATCTAAATAATTTTATAAGGGTATCAAGATGTACCTAAATTAATATATGTGGAATTAGTAGTAAAGAACCCTAATGGTATGTTGATTACATTTCAATTCTATGTTTCCACTCAATTTGAATATGGTAGGAATATTTCTTCCTACAAATATTTCTATTCATCATCTATTTGAATTTTATGTTATATTGGGGATAGATTAGATTTATCTATATAAATCCCAAATCAATTATTGAGGAAGGGAAGTCACATTTTATATTCCAAACTAACCTATGTACTTCTATCAATGTGATAATAGGTATGAACTTCTAATGGTGATCAGAATAATTTTATGGGTCTTAATTCCCATTTAGAATGGGGTTTTATCTCAAATGGTTTGGGATAAACTTGAAATCATTGATATTAATATTGTAAATATATTTATTTATTTCTATATTAAATAGTTTCCTAGTTTCCCCACAAAAATTTAATTTTAGTTCTCAATATGACTCATACCTAGGGCCATGCCAATTTCAGATAATCCTTATAGAACGACCTCGATTGAGTTGTAGGATTTGAATAAGAAACTCTAGGACAACCTTGTCAAAGGATTCATTCGGTCATGTGTGTGATCTTAAGGTGACCATATTCTTTTTTTTAATAAAATATGGATCAATTATACTTTTTATTGATTATCTGGAGCTGAAAAAGATCAAAATTAAGAACAAGTATCATATTCCCCATATTGATGACTTGTTTGATCAACTGCATAGAGATCAATACTTTTCCAAGAATGACCTTCATTTTAGATATCATCAATTTACGATCCATAAGGATGATATTCCCAAGATAGAATTTCGTACATTATATGGACTCTATTATTATATATTGATTTCATTAATGTTACTAATGACCCCAATATCTACAAGGATTTAATTAATATAGTCTTTAAATATTACTTTGAACAGTTCATGGTAGTATTTATAGATGACATTATTATCTATTCCAAGAGAATGGAAGAGCATGAATATTGCTTGAGAATTTTACAAAAAATACTAAAGAAAGAGAAAATATATAAAATATTTACAATGTTTCCATTTTAGATGAAAAAGGTTTCATTTTTTGGTCATATAATCTAAAGTGAGGGTATATCATTAGATCCATCAAGGATGGAGGATTTTGAATGTTGGCCCAAACTAACAATGATTACTGATGTCCATAAGTTTCCTAGTTTATATGTATATTATTGATGGTTTATAGTGAATTTATCATGAATGTGAAAGAATCTAACTATATTAACTCTGATGGGAGCTAGGTGTCCCTAAAAAGAAGATTGTGAGGAAAATTTCAATGAACTAAAGATTAGGTTAGTCAATACAACTATACATACATTTCTCAATAATGGAGATGGTCTTTTAATCTATAGTGATGAATCCAAGAAGGTATTTTTATGTGATATTATAAATAATGAAATTGTTATATCTTATGCCTCATAAAACTGGATGATTCAGGACAAAAATTACCCAATCCATGATTAAGAGTTATCTATGATAATTTTTGCAATGAAGATATGGATGCATTATCTTTATAGAGGAAATTGTGGTATATATTCTAATTATAAATTTTAAAACTATACATTCAAACAAAATGAGTTTAGTATGTGAAAATTAATATGGATAGAGATGAATAAATATTATGATGGATCAAAACATTACCACCATGGGAGAGAGAACAAGGTAGAAAATTATTTGAGTTAAAAATATCATGAAAACATATCCATGATGAGGATTATAAAAGATCCAATACTTATTGATTTTCAAAGGATGAATCTATAAATCCTAAATAATGGTAATAAATATTAACTTTTTTCCATTGAATATTCAATTGTCTATCCAAGTGAAGATTAAAAATTCACATAAGGAAGTTTTAGAACTACAAAAGATGGTTAGAAATGTTCCCTAGATTAACCTTGGTTATGATGTAATGATAAGGTTCGTGAAACATGTATTCATTATTATTGTATCATATTTGAAGAAGTGGTAGTTAGAGGAATATCATAGTTCATCATTCTCTATTCATACTAGAATTTAGAAGATGTATAGAGATTTTAAATAATACTTCTAGTGGGATGGTATGAAGTGGGATGTTGAAGAGTATCACTAGTGCAGAAAACGTTTTTTACGTCACCATTTTTTACGTCGGTTATATAAAACCGACGTCATAATATGTAAAACGAGGTTTTTTACGTCGGTTATTTAATAACCGACGTAAAAAACTGTGTTTAGTACACCTTTAACGTCGGTTATTTTTATAACCGACGTTATTAATCGCGCGGCTTCGTTTTTTACGTCGGTTATACATTAACCGCCGTAAAAAACAGAAGCGGGGGGTGTTTGTTACGTCGGTTATTCAATAACCTACGTAACAAATCGACATATGTACGAGTTATTACGTCGGTTATTCAATAACCGACGTAAAAAATGCAGTTTTTGAAGGCCTTTTTACGTCGTTTATTTTATAACCGATGTAAAAAAAGAATCTGCAGATGTTTTTGACGTCGGTTATGGAATAACCGACGTAAAAAAACACGGATTTTGAGCCCTTTATAACGTCGGTTATAAAATAACCGACGTAAAAAAAGAATCGGAGGAAGGTTTTTACGTCGGTTATTGAATAACCGACATTCTAAATGTTTTTAAAAAAATTATAACGTCGGTTATTGAATAACCGACGTGATAACTCATTTAAAAATTTACCCAGACCCATGGATTGTCATTCGCGAGTTTACCTTCGACAGTCGCGACTCGTCTCTCTCGCGCGTAAACCCGAATCGGCTCGTCCATTTCGTTGGTTTAGATTTGTTTTGCGATCATCATTTCTCATATTTAATCTCCTCGGATCAATCATCTAAACTCGCAGCACTCAGGTAATCCTCCCACTCGTTCGTTTTTTTTTCGCGGATAGTATATATATGTGTGTTGTGATTTTTTTGTTGAAACTAGCTAAGATTATTCGATTGCGAACCCTTTTAACTCGTTTTGGCACCATAATCTTATTTATCATCCCTAGATCTATTAGTTCGACTTGCAATATTGACTAATTTTATGATTTCAATAATTTTTCATCGTTTTCTATAAATCCCTGAGAGGGTTGGGGCGTGTCCATTTGGATGGGTTGCCCTTTTACAGTTGTTACTACTTTATTCACACACAACCATGGCATAGGTGCATGGATTTGGGATCACATCACCATTTTCACCCCCTGCAAACAAAGTTTCACGAGGAGGACTCGCCAGATTTCCCCTCGGCATGTTAAAAATTTTAGATACCCTCTTTTCAGCAAGTAAAAAATTAACTAGTTTTTTCTTCACTACTTATCCTAAACAAATAAAACCACCATTCTTTATAGAACCTCTACTAGATCCATTGCATCCATCAACATACATATTTGGATCTGAAAGCATCCCTTAAGCCTTATGTTCGATGCTAACATCCTTTACTGATCTATAGAAAATATGATGGTCTGCTAAGCTCTCCATTTAAAAGTCAAACCCCACCAATTATTCATCCTCATCATGAGAAAATGGCACAACATCTGAATTTCTGATTCAATATCTTGGGTCACTGAACAAACATTAACTCCTTCAAATCCACACTTGGAATAGACAACCTAATGTCGAGTTCCTTCTCTATCTATTGAAACTCAGTTCTTCCTCCACACCTAAAAACATTCTTTGAATGGCCCAAATTCTTGTTATGGTAAATTTTCAGTGATTCCAGGGGGGTGGGAGGGATATCAAGAGGGTTGGGGGGTGTCCAGGTGGTGTCCAAGGGGGTAGGGTGTGGGGGTGGTGTTCAGGAGGGGTGGGGGCTGTCCAGAGGGGTCGGGGGGTGTCCAGGGGGGTTTACAAGGGGGTGGGTGGGTGTGGGGGTTGTCCAAGGGTGTGGGTGGGTGTTGGGGGGTGTCCAGGGGGTGTCCAAGGGGGTAGGGGTGGGGGTGGTGTTTAGGAGGGGTGGGGGGATGTCCAGAGGGTTGGGGGGTGTCCAGGGGGGTGTCCAAGCAGGTCGGGGGTGGGGGTTGTGTCCAGGAGGGGTGGGGGTGCTTTCTAGAGGGGTCGGGGGATGTCCAGAGGGGTCGGGGGGTGTCCAGGGTGGTGTCCAAGGGGATGGGTGGGTGTGGGGGGATGTCCAAGGGGGTGGCGGCCTGTCCAGAGGGGTCGGTGGGGTGTCCATGGGGGTGTCCAAGGGGGTGGATGGGTGTGGGGGGCTGTCCAAGTGGGTGGCGGCCTCTCCAGAGGGTATTTGGGGTTGTCCGGGTGGGTGGGGGGGCTGCCCAGAGGGTTGGGGGATGTCCAGGGGGTGTCCAAGGGGGTAGGGGGTGGGGGTGGTGTCCAGGAGGGGTGGGGGGCTGTCCAGAGGGGTCGGGGGTGTCCAGGGGGGTTTACAAGGGGGTGGGTGGGTGTGGGGGGTTGTCCAAGGGTGTGGGTGGGTGTTGGGGGGTGTCCAGGGGGGTGTCCAAGGGGGTAGGGGGTGGGGGTGGTGTTTAGGGGGGGTGGGGGGCTGTCTAGAGGGTTGGGGGTGTCCAGGGGGGTGTCCAAGCAGGTCGGGGTGGGGGGTTGTGTCCAGGAGGGGTGGGGTGCTTTCTAGAGGGGTCGGGGGCTGTCCAGAGAGGTCGGGGGGTGTCCAGGGTGGTGTCCGAGGGGATGGGTGGGTGTGGGGGGCTGCCCAAGGGGGTGGCGGCCTGTCCAGAGGGGTCGGTGGGGTGTCCAGGGGGTGTCCAAGGGGGTGGATGGGTGTGGGGGGCTGTCCAAGTGGGTGGCGGCCTCTCCAGAGGGTATTTGGGGTTGTCCGGGTGGGTGGGGGGGCTGTCCAGAGGGTTGGGGGATGTCCAGGGGGAGTCCAAGGGGGTAGGGGGTGGGGGGTGGTGTCCAGGAGGGGCGGGGGGCTGTCTAGAGGGGTCGGGGGGTGTCCAGGGGGGTGTTATATCTTACTATATTTTGTTTAAAAAATAATATTCAAGCATATTTTTTTAAATACACATCGATTTGTTTTATATTTCAAAATTGTTTACATTCAAATTATGATTTTTTTCATATAAACATATATTTGTCTTATCTAAAAAATATATATATTTTTGCTATTTGTTATAGGTAATAATGAGTCGAAGTTGGATTACGGCACATCGAATGAGCAATGAATATGAGGAAGGTGTTGATGCCTTTTTGGAATTTGCTAAACGAAATGTTCCAAGTAGTGACATTTTTTTCTGTCCATGCCTGAAATGTCTGAATATGAAGAAGTTGAAAAGTAGAGAGATAAAAGATCATCTGATTTGTCATGGTTTCAATCCGAGTTACAACCCTTGGATTTGGCATGGCGAAACTGGACAGAATGTCACTGATGATAATGAATCGCAAGATGGTAACTCCGATGGAATTGAAGAAATGATTCGAGATATTATAGCAGAACAAATTGAGATAGAACCGACAGTTGCACGTCTATATGGTGATGCCGAAAAACCATTATATCCTGGTTGTACAGATTTTACGGTTTTGTCGGTGGTGTTAAGATTGATTAACCTGAAGGCGAAACATGGATGGAGTGACAGAACTTTTACAGAGCTGCTACAATTGATGAAATACATTCTTCCAAAAGATAACGATCTTCCAGATTCACATTATAAGGCCAAAAAAATATTATGCCCGATGGGATTGGGATACAGGAAAATACAGGCCTGTCCGAATGACTGCATTATATATAGGAAGGAATATGAATTTCTGAAAGAGTGTCCTAAATGTGGGACATCACGGTATAAGGTGAAAGAAAAATCACAAGCTGATGTAGAGATTACAAAGCTCCCTTCAAAGGTATTTTGGTATCTTTCTATAATTCCTCGTTTCAAACGTTTATTTGCTAATTCACATGATGCAAAAAGGTTAAGATGGCATGCTGATGAGCGGGTATGTGATGGAAAAATACGTCATCCAGCTGATTGTCCACAATGGAAGAAAATTGATGCCCAGTACCCTACATTTGGAAATGAAATTAGAAATATGAGACTAGGCTTGTGCACAGATGGAATGAATCCATACCGAACCCTCAGTAGCACACATAGTTCATGACCTGTTTTATTGGTAATTTACAACCTCTCTCCTGAAGTTTGTATGAAGCGCAAATATGTCATGTTGAGTATCATGATCTCTGGTCCAAAGCAACCCGGCAATGATATTGATGTATACTTTTCACCGCTGATTGATGATTTGAAACTGTTATGGGATGATGGTATTAGGGTGTATGATTCTTATAAAATGGAATATTTTCAACTGCATGCAGTGCTTCTATTCACTATAAATGACTTCCCAGCATATGGAAATTTGTCTGGATACAGTGTTAAAGGGCATAAATCATGTCCAATTTGTGAACAACAGACGTCATATTGTCAATTGTATCATGGGAGGAAAACAGTGTACATGGGTCATCGAAAGTTTTTGCCTATGGATCACCCTTATAGAAGACTAAAAAAGGCATTCAATATCTCACAAGAATTTGATACTGCTCCAAAACCTTTATCCCCAGATTTGTATTTTGAGTGGGTGAAAAACCTTGATGTGACATTGGGAAAGACACAGAATTCTGGTAATGATAGACATATTTGGAAGAAAAGGTCAATATTTTTTGAGCTACCATATTGGAGGTATCATGAAGTCAAACATAATATTGATTTCATGCACATGGAGAAGAATATCTGTGATTCTTTGATCGGAACATTGCTAGATATTAAAGGAAAGACAAAAGATGGGTTGAATGCAAGGTTAGACCTACTATCAATGGGAATACGTTTGGAGTTAGCTCCCACTCCTAAAGGAAGACGAACATTTCTTCCCCCGGCTTGTCATACATTATCGAAGAGGGATAAAAGTAGCTTATGTCAGTGTCTTCATGATATCAAAGTGCCTCAAGGTTATTCTTCAAATGTAAAAAATTTTGTCTCATTGAAAGACTTGAAGTTGATAGGTATGAAATCACATGATTGTCACGTCATGATGCAACAAATTCTACCAGTTGCACTACGTGGAATATTGCCCATCCGTGTCAGAAAGTCTATAATGAGGTTGTGTTATTTTTTCAATTTAATTTGTAACAAGGCGATTGATGTGAATGCTTTGAACATTTTGGAAAAGGATGCAATTTTTATACTTTGTCATTTGGAAATGTATTTTCCTCCAACTTTTTTTGATATGATGGTGCATTTAATGATTCATCTGGTTCGAGAAATAAAGCTTTGTGGACCTGTATATCTTCGTTGGATGTATCCTTTTGAAAGGTATATGAAAATATTAAAGGGATATGTTAAAAATCCATATCGACCTGAAGCCTCCATTATTGAAAAGTATATTTCTGAGGAGTTAGCAGAGTTTTGTACGAGCTACTTGGCTACGGCGCAACACATAGGTTTGCCTCCATCTCGCCATGAACGGGTTAATAATGAGGGAAA